>BQKZ01003317.1:48901-60096 GCA_036244855.1 Temnopleurus reevesii
TGAGGGGGGGGGGGGGGGGGGGCTCATAGAAAAGTTGTGCAAAAATTTACTCGATACACACTGGGCAACACACTGTCGACATAATGGCCAGCTTTATTTTTTTGTGTGAAACATTTGACAAGTTTGATATATTGTAACCAATAATTGTGTGAACAATGTTGGCCAGTGTTTGGTAAACCTCTGTCCAAAGTTTTAGCCATGTCGTAAATTCGAGCAATTATATTCGCAAGCTGGACATAGACAGTAATAAAGACATGATATCTCCCCCCCCCCCCCCAAAAAAAAAAAAAAAAAAAAAAAAATAGGTGAAAACTTCAGTGTATACGGATGCATAACAAAGCATTAAAATATATTTCTGTATTGTGTCACATTACTGAAAACATATCCTTTTCTTTTAAAATGATACCTCCAAGTATACGGTTTATGAGGTATGATATAGCTTACTTACTGATATAGCTTACTCCACAACCGAGTAACTCCCAAAAAATAACAATGCAAATGACGTGTCATTTTAAGAGAAGAGAACACTTTTTTTTAGTGACGAGACATAATATAGAAAAACTTCACATATTTCCGGTTTGTATACGAAAGTTTCCAAACTTTTTTTGGGGTGAATATCAGTGGATGGGAATTTCACCGGTCTTTAGAATAAATGTGTTTTCAAGAAGCTCACACAAAATTGAAATGAGGGGGATATCTAAGGCTAGGAGAGTGTAGGAGTGGATCCAGAAGATGTTTATTTTTTGCAGGGACAAGCCTGTATGGTGCGGGATAATCAATATTTTAGAAACTTATTAACGGCTGAATCAACAACTTTCTTACAACTCGGGAAAAGAAAGTCGAGCAAATGTACCGAAAAAGAATAAATTCTAATCCGTTACCATAAAAAAATGTTTCGTGGGTTAATCAAAGAGAAATTCGATCGTTCATTTACGGTTAACTCATATGAATAGAGAAATTATGGATTAAAAAAAAACTGGATCAGCTTCTAAAAACCAATCCGATTTAATAAGCTATTGCAAATTAATATATATTAATATATATATATTGGTCGTCTTGATATTAACATTTACCTTGTACATATTATTTTACTTTTATGTGTGACTTGTTCCTAATAAAGTTAAATTTCATAAAGATCATCACGTCAATTGTACAAAAATTGAGGGATGAAAGCCTGAGGGATGAGATAGAAATCATAAAATGAAAGCGAGTTGGATGGAAGTGAAGATGGGCAAAAAGAGAAAAGAAGAAGTGAAGCAATGAACGATATTTGAAAACAAGCGATCAGAGAGGAACAGGGTAAATTTGAAAGAGGCGGGGACCGCGGAACTGGAGAGAGGATTTTTTTTTCTTCAGAAAATGCGTGCTAAAATGCAGTTTGTAAACATTTTAATGCACCACCACACCTTTCAAAGCGTTCCGCGATCCCTATGACGAGGAGAGGAGATGTTTCGTACAATATTCGTTATAACTAGTTTCTCGTATATTTTCCTCAACTTGTCATATTCTCAGACTACCCCAAGCTTGGACTACCCTCTTTCTCTCCCTCTCTCCCTTTTCGCCTCTCTGCATCTATGTCTATCTCTATCACTGTCTCTGTCTCTATCTCGCTTCATCTCTGCCTCTCTTCTCGCTCCCACTCTCTCTCCCTCTGCCTCTCCCCAGCCCCTCCCCGCCTCTCCTCACCCCCTCTGCCTCTCCCACTCTCTCCCCCACCCCGTCCCGTCTGCCCCTCCCCGCCTCTATCCATCTACCCTCCTCCCAATCACCCAACCCACATCTCCCCCTTCCTCTCTTTTTTCATTCATATCTTCACATGAACAATCCCTGGAAAATTCAATGGACTGAAAATTTGAACAAAATTAGAAAATTTATTAAAAAGTTTTTACTTCTTGGTGATATCGCGATCCTTGCCGCTAAAGGGATCTGTGCTTTTGGCAACTTTGACAGAATAATCCGACGTATTGTCGGAAATCTGGCATTCATTCTGTATACCAAATATAACAGGGTTTTTTCAGGAAAATGAACAAAATGTTGGTCTTTTGCATAAATAAATAATTTTTTTTATCAATTGTCCATGTTTATTTTTATTGAACCCTCATTCTAAATATTAATATATTTTTTTTAAATCTTTATATAAAAAGTGAATGGAAAGTTACCTGCAGATACATCAGATTTAGTCCCATCAGAGGTTGGGATCTTGATATCATTGAGGATTTGAAAATTCATTACCTTCTAATAGTTTATCCGATATTGTTCAAATTTTCACAATACATTAATCTGATTTTCTTCCTTTCATGAGAGCATGGTAATTCCAGGGGTTGGTTCCCCTTTGAACTTTATGAAGGCCCACGCAGCCTCACATAAAAATATAACTGCGAAAACACATTTATTTTGGATCTGACCAAATCAAAAATTGATATGGAGTTAAATTTCAGATAGTAATTAACAAATTCAAGACTTTGCTCCAAAGTTTCCCTGTAACAAGTACATGCATACCACATCCTTGATCATTCGTATCCAAACCAATACACAAAAAACAGACAAAGAAACAGCAAATACAAATATTATGTGGTACTTATTTTTCATACGCGACAAAGTATGATACAACACAGACGTAAAGACAACATTTGAATTCATTTCATGTCTGCATTAAACAAAGAAATATCAATGACATGCACATCTTTCCATGATCTGGAAATTATTTACATTCTAATCTGTCCTTTCCCCATGGAATTTGACAGCCAATTCATAGCATACTATCTACAAACAAAATTGCTCAAGGTATACAAAATTGAAATTTACATGTAAAAAAAGAATGACTTGCAAAATGTCATAACAGGATCATTGGTATGAGAAATTGACGAGATTCCGATTTACTTTTCACTATGAAATAAATTAACTAGTACATTACAGTAGTTCATGCTTCAGCTTAAATCTAACAGTATTTACAGTCTTACCAGCCATTCCAGAATATGCATAAGATAAAAAATGAAATGTAAATAATGCAACAGATAAACAAAATTGAGAGCAAACATAACAATAATGATACTCTCAGCCGTTCACTTGTGATGAAAGAATCATTTCCATATGAAATTACACCTCATGCATATTCTAAAATGGTTGGTACATGTATCTCTGTATTTACCACCATGCACATGAAATAGAGAAACAATTTTTTACTTCTTTGCAAGATATTTCAATCGGATATAGGAGGCAATAAATAGTCAAAATGACTGCATGGGCAAGACAATGAAAAAAATCAGATCCATAAGACCTTAAAAATGTTTAAGGCACACTGTAGCAAACATGGAACTTTATTTTAGATACTCCACATTCTGACGGAGTTTATGCTGCCCAACTCTGACAGAAAAACCTAAAGTTTGAATCTTCTTATAACAAATCTTTTTCAATGACCTATTATGAGCATGCTCTACATGATTTTGTTGTGAAGAAATCTAGGCATAACAAAAGGGAAAAACATTCTTAATTTACTACAAAAGTTATCATTTTTTTTTAGTTGCTTCCTTTTGTAAGTGTAGGACAGAACAAACTACACAAAGGTGTCAATTTCTCCCACATTTCATTCTTCATCACGAAAACAAAACATGATGAAACAAAATGACATGTAAAAAATTCTAAATTGAATACACAGAGCAAATTAAATTAACTTCATATCACACGCTTTGGTCGAGGATATCATTACATTACAATATTCATATATCAATGCTTGAATGAAATATAGATTTATTGGGAGATTATTACCCAAGCAACCAGACAGGGTTCCACAGAAATTTGAAAAACGAATTTCCATGATTTTTCCATGACTTTCTCGTAGAGTCAACCTTCACAGCTACAGGTTTTGAGAGTTGCAAGAATAGACAAACTGGAAAGCTGCCATAACCAAGCCGTTAATGCAATTCCCTAACTTTTTTCACAACATAAACAAGACATAAATGCAATTTCATGACTTTTCCACAACTTTTCTGAATTCCCTGACCTTTTCCCAACTTTAATGACCATGGGAACCATGCAGGAGTTTGACATATATTCTAACTATCAACATCACAGTTTCATTGACAATTTGCAAATTTTTTCACATCAATTTGTGAACATGTCTTTCCATCTTTACTGGAATACAACACTCTAAATTAATGTCAAATCCTATCCAAACAATGTCATTATTTCATTCTTAGCTGAAATAAATTGCAACATTTATGCTTGTCCCTGAAGCAGAAAAAGTAACAGTAGCACCAACAGTATTTTTTCCATGCAGCAATATATGAGTTCATATAAGGGTTCAATAATGGAAAAACTTATAAACATACATCTCAATATGTCACCAATAGCTCATAGAGAGGGGGTGGGGGAAGGGGAATTGTAACACAATTATGCATTCCATTCAAAATATGTTCTTTCAAAATTTTTCGCTTTCTATGTTATACTTTTATTGAATGTATAAATTATCTTTCTTTCAAAAGTATAAACAAGTTTCTGCTGGGTGATGGAATGCCCATATTCTGTGACAAAAATAAATCATCTGCCGAACTCAGCAGGATTCGTACCTTAGACATCTTCATAACTAAGATTGCTAAGATTAGCGACATGTGGCATACCGCCCTGCTGACTACATCTTGAGAAGGTTCAAAAGGTGATATAACTACTATTCCACTGGGGTGCCTTAGCGATCAAATTCAAACTTCCCCAATATGGGGGAATATTATGCCAAATAATCAGTTGACAAAAATTGCAAGAAATCCTTGATGGCAAATGTTCAAAAGTCTGGTATCAACGATGGGGTTAATCATCTAGTATAACAATGTCCTCATCATCATCATCATCTACCCGAGTTGTTTCTTGAACTCTTGGTTTCTTGCTGACTGGTACATTATCTTTGGTGGTCGATACGACCTCTTCCTCGGAAAGTTTCCTCTTCCTAGAATCACCGCTTTCGTCTGGTCTCTCCTCCATGATCACGTCATTGTCCTCTATGATGATGTCCTTCTCCTCCTCGACATCTTTCACCTCGGCAACATCGTCGTCCTCGTCGATCATCACTAGGTCATCGTCATCCTCCACTTCATTTGGACCCTCTGAAAAGTGAAATATTACAGAGAATGAGTATTTTTTATTCCCGGAAATAGGGTATACAGATGGAGATGGGTCGTCATAATAAGAAGCTGAAATGTTTAGAGAATTTCCACTGAACATTCGCAAATACCTTTGTAAAATCACACCATCATTTCCAGAATATTTAAATAAACTTATTTTTTTACTTGAGGTGATTTATATCCACTTTAAGCACATGACGTCTAGAAAAGACCTTTTAAAGTAACAAAAACAATAGTAAAGGGCTATCTCAAACCTTCTTTTTTTATTTTAAATTTTGAATACTTATTTGGATTAGGTAAAAATATTGTTTGTTTTTTTTTACCTTACTTGGATTAGGTAAAAAAGGGAATTCAGGCATCAAATTACCATATGCGTACTCTGGAATGCCAATCTAGAAATAATTGTTTCATATCAATCATTCTTTTAGTTTTCCCAATTTATTTTAATCTGAGTATGAAACAATTTGTGCAATCTTAACTTCTGTTCCTTTTTCAACTCTCTCAGATCTGAGATCAATAATAAAATCACCAATTTTGCTTATTTTCTAAATACAGAGCACTACAGTTGCAAAATTAGCTAAGATAAAACCCAAGCCTAACTTTAAGCTCTTACAGTATTCAGTATCTATCAACCAGAATAATCTTCTAAGATATCTTCAAATGTATAATTCAAGAGATTTAATTTTTCCTTGGGTTCCCGAATATAAACCTTTTTTAAAGCAGGAAAAAAGGTTCTAAGCAATAACACAAAGTATACCTTTAGATGTGCCAGCTACATCTCCACTCCCATTGGTCGATGACACTTGATCATGTGACTCAGCCTGGACTACTGGTTGGTCTTCCTTCTGATCAGACTTTGCTTCAGCCTCCTTATGAACGACGGGGAGCTTTCCGACAACCTCAAATTCTGCCTCCTCCTCTAGCGTTTCTCTGTCGTAACAAGGGGGTGTAATGGATTAAGAATTTGCCTAACATTGGATTACTGGAATTGTTGTATTCTCCATAGGGCAGATTGTAAAATATTATCACACAATTCATATTGCAATCTCCATCCATTTATTGCAGTTGCCTAAAATATATAAATCTATCACTGTGCCAGCTGCTCCCCCTAGTCTCCCAGGTGCTTCAACTTAAATGTCACTGCGCTATTAGGAGCCTCTACAAAGCTAGAAATCTTAAGTTCCAGACAAAATGTTTTGGTTTTCCACTGGCAGTTCTGTCATACAATTGCTCAGTATAAAAACTTATTTCAACTTTAATACATACTTGATTAACAAAAATTTCTCACAAGTAAATTGGCCTTTTTGTCTTTCCGAAATTTCAAGAATTTTTTTTTTCCTGGGGTATTTCTGTTATTTTTCCTCACTCGACCAGCACATTGCCACCTCACAAAATTACACCTGGTTGATATTTATTCAAAATTCTTGTTGCCGATTTTCCAATTCAGTGATGATTGCAGACTTAGAATCAGAAAAGTCAAAATGCGGGAAGAGGAACCGTGTGCATCAGTGCAACATTCACAATGAAGTGTGTGGTACTAATATTGCAGTAGCCGCGGCAGCAGCTCGTAGAACGTTATCAGAATATCAGGCAGAGCAGTAGCCCTAAGCAGAAGTGGTGGTAATCTGCAAATCAATCCAAAACATGCCAATCAATATAGTGCGCCACCAACGTTTGTACATGATCATACCGAAACTTTCTTGAAATATCTAGGAATATCATAAAATACCAATGGCCTAGTATACAGTAAAGGTAAGGGATCTAAGCTTCTCTTATATGAGGCTTCATTACACCTTAACTCACAAATATATCCTCACATACTTAAACATAATTAAGCTGGGTTTGGCAGAAATTAGGCTACCTGTTCTAAAGTTATTCCAAACTTTTTTGGGGTGATTTTTCAAAAAAAATTTGCCTTGTGACCATTGATCTTTGAATCCCTAACCCCAAATCTACTTAGTCCATGCTCAGATGCCTTTACATACTTGAGCCAAGTTTGGTCGAAATCCTTTCAATGGTTCTGAAATTATTGTGGTAACCGGTTTTACATGGACACACGGAAAAAAGGACAACCAAAAAACAAATTCACCCAGCACAAATACAAACAAATCATTTCAAAGTTGAAATAAATTCTACTTTCACATTGATGAATACTCACTCAAATTGGATGTTGATTACAAGCTCATAGTTCTGAAGAAAATCATCTGCCTTCAGCTGGCTTCCTTCAATGATACCAAACTCACTCATCATTTTGTGGATGTTTTCTGAAGAATGAACACAAAATTTATGGGTTGATTCTGATAGCATTTCAGGACACAGTATCAATATCATGACATTGAATGAGAGAAACACCCACAATGCATCTCTAAAAAAATAGTAAATTATTAGGAACAACTCGGAACATAAATCTTTCACTTTTGACACAATGCAAGTCTGTTAAACATCTTAAAATTTTCATCAGGGGGACTTGATTATGACGGCCATTTTGGAAAATGGCCGCCATGGCTGACTTTTGACCTATTTCAGGTGGCTCCCCTTCTGGAAATGCTTCCTTTGTGATACTCTACCACTGTGCCAAATTTCATGCTTGTAGGTAAAAATGCACGAGTTGACCCCTTATCTGCCCTACTACTATACTGGATGAGTAAGATGACCATCCTAGTTCCATGATGTAATCAATCAATATTTAATCTAATCATCTACAATTCATGCCACAACATAAGAACATTTTTGAAATATATATTACCATCTGTCTCTCCTTCTTCACTGGAAATGAGAATTGTTCCTGAAATAAAAACAAATTAAAAAAAGGATTAATGACATCATGTACAGCTCAAGCAGATATTTACAATTGCTGAAGATAAATTCCATGAACAAAGAAACAAAAATGAAGGATGCAAAGTTTCCCACTCATCTTGTGTTTGTGAATGCATGATATTGCTATGAATTTATGGAAAAAAGACGCTGACTCTTTAACCACAGACAGGTCTTCTTTTAATTTGAAACATTCTGCACAGAAACAAGAAGGCAAAAGAAAGGATTATAAATATTTGCTAAATAAAGCAACAATTTCTTTTTTAAAGAAAGACATATTTGAGATAATATTTCAGGAAATATTCTAACATCAAATAAGTCAATGAAAATAACAAAAACCATCTTTAAAAATTTGATTAAAAATATTTCAAGGAGTTGCCTTCATACCTTTGCCATCAAGGATCTCTACATCCGGGGCAATCATTCCCAGAGCAGACTTCAAGATCTGAAAACAGATGACAAATACAACATTTTAATTGTATTATTATGTATATTGTTCCATTGTTATTGTTTGTTGTAATATATTTAACATTTGATGTACAGCGCCATGAGCGTCATTACTGACGGACCTGTGTGCTTCAAAAAGAAATCACCATTATTTCTAATTTAGTACACAAATAATTCAGCCCCTGAATCAACATGAATTCTGAGATATTGTAAGGCATTAGGTAGGTTTACTAATAGATGCAAATTTCATGCATTCTTCTTTTTGCACAAAGGTTGTATTTGATGACCAGAAAGCTTGCCCGACATAACAACAAGTAATGTATGCAAACTGGATTCCAAGTATTCCAAGTACTGATTGCTACTAAAATATATGAGGAATACCATGTAACTACATTTGTTGCAAGAAGCGTGCATATATTTGAATTTATATTATGGGTCAAAAATGTATTTATTAGTGATTGGTTAAAACACTTTCACGTGATTGAATATAATTTCGACTAGTTTGGGAACTTGGCCCCAAAAATTACTATGTGAGAAAATGACGTAGGTTCATGACGATATTTACGTCACTACTTCACATAGTAAAAATATGTAGGGAAATTACGTCACATTCGCGACGGTTCAACATGAACTTTTGTGTGCGATCAGTGTGTGCGAAATGCAGATTGTGATCAGTCATCGCTCATTCAAGATGGCAGGCATTAGGTGGGATTACTAATAGATGCAAATTTTACGCATTCCCTTTCTGCAAAGGTTGTACTTGATTACCAGAAAGCTTGCCCAACATAGCAACAAGTAATGTATGCAAACTGGATTCCAAGTATTCCAAGTACTGATTGCTACTAAAATATATGAGGAATACCATGTAACTACATTTGTTGCAAGAAGCGTGCATATATTTGAATTTATATTATGGGTCAAAAATGTATTTATCAGTGATTGGTTAAAACACTTTCACGTGATTGAATATAATTTCGACTAGTTTGGGAACTTGGCCCAAAAAATTACTATGTGAGAAAATGACGTAGGTTCATGACGCTATTTACGTCACTACTTCACATAGTAAAAATATGTAGGGAAATTACGTCACATTCGCGACGGTTCAACATGAACTTTTGTGCGCGATCAGTGTGTGCGAACTGCAGCTTGTGATCAGTCATCGCTCATTCAAGATGGCGGCCTCCACTTCCCGGAGATTTGGTCAGTTTTCTGACGAGGATTTAGAAGATTTCATCACTTCAATGGATAGTGAAAACACAAAAAAGCAGATAAAGTACGGGATGTCCGTCTTCAGAGAAATTCTGTTCGGAAGTGGGTGTCAATTTTGAGAATACTGGCATGAGCCTCGAAGCGCTCGATGCTCTGCTATCGCAATTCTACGCCGGTGCAAGAAGCAGGAAGGGTGAGTTGTATACCAAAAATCTATGCAAGCGATCCGCTTCGCTTTACAACGTCTATTTTTATGGGAATAGATGTATGATAGTGTAAATGTGTTGACACTTTTGCGTTAACTTTCAAGACAGTTTTCTCATGAGTTTTGGAGAACATTGAACAATATTCTTGTTAACAAAAACTTTGCAATGCCCCCACAGTATTTACAGAGACCAAATCAATCAACAAGAGACCATCTAGTCTAAGGTAAACTTTGTTTTTATTTTATTTGAGCAATTTTTTTAACCATAATATAAAACAAATATACCTTGCCTTGATTTCGACTTTCTCATTCAAACTATGGGCCTCGGTGCCTCCAAAAGTACTATTTACTTTGGGGCTGCGCCCCTCAGCAAATAGTACTTTTTGGTCAGCACCTCTTCCCATAGTTTGAACGAGAAAGTCTCAAGGCAATGTATATTTGTATACTATTAGAAAACCAGTCTTTTACATAGGAACAATCATGAGAATTGGTTTATTGCAGTATCGAATCTATGACTGTTCAGAGCAATTCCAAATTTGTCATAAACCAGTGCCTAAAATTGTAACAATTTAGTAGCCTGTTAGCACACACAATTTGTTGTGTTGTCTCCTACTTGTACCCAATAAGCATAAGAGCCAATCTAAAAACTATTCTCATTTCTTTATCATTTATTACCGGATACAAATTCTATAATAATAACAATAGTAATAGATGCAATTTATATAGCGCATGTATCCACTCTGCTGAGTGGATCAAGGCGCTTTACAATATTATTACCCTGGCTTTAGCCCGGCAGCCACCTGCACACTATGAACAATTATAATAAGCTGGAAAACAACAATACCATTGTATGCACCTGTCTCCTTAAACAAGCCTCTTTATTGACAGGCGTGATTGGCAGGCACTAAATTCATAGGGAATAGATGACAGAATTTATGAAGATTGATTGTTATACCTTTACACATAGGAGAAAAATATCATAAATAACTGATGGATATCATAGTCATAGAAGTTTTGTTCTCAAAGATATTGCAAGGGTATCCAAAGAAACATGAGTAATGCATCGTTCACTTCAGATCATTTACTTTGGTACAAATGCTTTGGTACAAATGCTTTGCTACCATGTATGCAGTCTGCATACCGACAGTTTCATAGCACTGAAACGGCTTTGGTAAAGATAAAGAATGATCTTCTCCTTGCGATGGACAGTAGGAAAGTAACTTTTTTAGTTTTACTGGATCTTAGTGCTGCATTCGATACCATTGACCATACAATTTTACTGAACTCATTACAATCATATTTTGGAATTCAGGATTCGGTTCTAACATGGGTTAAATCATATCTTTCAAATAGACAGCAACACATATCGATCGAGAATATCCAATCAAAGAATTTTGATGTTCCGTATG
>BQKZ01003318.1:1665-6665 GCA_036244855.1 Temnopleurus reevesii
AGTGTATTACTAATTAGAGGTTGTTTTTACTCATTGTGTTTAGGACGTATACTGACAAATAACTTGTTTAAGTATTTTTGCAGCAGCGAGGCTTATCACTTAAACCTGAAAATACGAATCAATCACCCTTGTCTCAGGAAACTTACATCAGTTATGACAAAAATATGGAAGCTTATGCATTCAGCGTGAAGGAAAATTTAATATTAGACTTGCCAAGGCACTTTATTTTGGTCAAACAGGCGAGGGGGGCGCATTTCAAACATGCGTTCCAGTACATTCACACCTACACCAACTTGAAACTGCAGACGCTTCCCAAAAATACTTTGAACTTTATTCGCAGGAAGAGCAGCCTCTCTGTCGATCGTGGGCATCCAAACAATTTTTTGTCTTTATCTTATACAGTATGTAGCAAATCAATCTTTGTTTAAATTCTCTCCCCCCTACAGGTGAACATCTTCATGACTCACATGTCGAACTATGGCAGTGACCGCCTGGCCACGTACACCTTCAAACACGCGTTCCAGTTCGTTCACACCTACACCAACCTCAAACTGCAGACGCTTCCACCCGTGCCGACGGCCAAGAAATACTTTGAGCTGTATCCGCAGGAAAAGCAGCCTCTCTGGGGTGTAAGTATTGTTAATCAGATAAACTGGAGCATGTCTGTATCGTGAACACCAAAGAAGTTAGTCCCCCTCTTTTCAAAGTGAGGAAACTTTTTAAGCCCCGGTCACCCACGATCACATAGGGCCCTGGAAGCAACACGACTCTTTTTCGGAGGCAGTTAACTGTGAATTAACAAAGAGTCGTGTTGCTTCCGGGGTCCTATGTGACCGGGGCCTTAGCAAGAGGATTTCCATTAAAATATTGTAGGGATGTCTCTTGGTTACTGGCTAGCTCGTAAATGTTCGATGTGTTGCCAATTTGCCAAAACATTTTTACTTGAATGGTAAAAATTTAATTTGCATGGGAGTAATAGTGCACCACATCAATATTCGAGAAGTTTTGGAACTTTGCAAGAAAAGAAATACTTTGAACTGTATCCATAGGAAAAGCAACCTCTCTGGGGCGTAAGTATTGTTAATCAGATAAACTGGAGCATGTATGTATTTACTGTGAGCAGAAGGGACAGAGGTCTGGATGAAGTACACAACCTCCATTCAAGCATTTAGCAATAGGTATGTGGACACAAAAGAAATGTGCACCCTTCTTATTTTGAGGATAAAAGTTGAAGCAGAGTCGTCCTGGGGACTCTCTTTTGTGGTCAAGAACATATTGTGAAGGCTTGAATGAAGTTCATTATTTTGTCCCAGTCCTTTGTTCATTCTGCTCACAGTATAAACACAAAAAATAAGTCCCTCTCTTTTTAAATTAGTGTAACTTTTTAACTTTTTTTCCAATAGTGCAATTTTGCTGGGATTCCTCTTGGCCACAGGCTGAAGTGGGTGTGAAAATAAAAATCATCCAACAGATTATGCATTTTAAGTGAGCTCATATCAAAGAAGTGCCAGAATACATCAAAAGGACAGGGACTCTGAAGGGGGTGTACTTACTCTTTTCTTGGTTTAAGATTTGAATCATTGCTCAACACTATATTTTTGGCTGGATTGCTTTGCCTCTTGTAAGCACAGACCCTATTCAAGCAAGTTAGGCATTCTGTAATACACATTATGTTACAAGTTATACATAAAAATTAGGCTCCATGCCTGGATCATGAACGAGATGGTATTTGCTTGTACATTTAAATCCTTAACTGGTAATCCACATTATATTGGATGAAATTATTTTCAGTTAATGTAATGTACCTAAGTTACATACAACTTATGTTTTTAAAGCGAATATCGAGTATTTGCAAAGAACTTCAATTTGGAAAAATGAATGATTAAAATAATCTTATGTTACAAACAAAGCACAACTTGACTTGTGTAGACAAGGGAAAACTAATATGATAACCTCAAACCGGTTAAAAGCGAAATTATGTCATTCTCCACGTGCTCTGTCCACTGCAGCAAACACAGGAAGCAGCGCGTGGGACTGGTATAAAATCTGTCGGCCCGACATGGCCCAAATTTGACCCTTTATTTGCACATTTCTCTGCCATTATACATTTTCTTGCAAAACACTTTGGCACATATTATTTATTCACAGTTCTGAACATTCTTCTCACATTTTGTGCGATTCTGTGAACATTTATTTTATTTTTTTTAACAAATACCAGAATATATCTTTAACCTCAGATACCTGTGTGCACAAAATAAATTCCCTGTAATTGGACTGTACTTGCAGACTAAGCTTTGTATGATCTTTAACATATGGCAGATTTTGCTTGAATATTTCCTCGCAAAGGAAAGACTGTATGCCAAAAAAATTATGATTTTTGGCTGATTCAAGTATCCATTTCCTTTTCATCAGAAGAACCAAAGTGAAGAAACCTGTGCACAAAGTAGTGTGAAGGGAATAATGATTTGACCAGATGGTGTAAGTTAAAGATGGTGATAAGGCGCCGTGGTGTAGTGGTCGTGACTTTCGCCTTTCAACTAGAGGATCGTAGGTTCGAATCCTACCCATGGCGTCAATTTCCTTCAGCAAGAAATTCATCCACATTGTGCTGCACTCAACCCAGGTGGGGTGAATGGGTACCTGGCAGGAATATTTATGCCAAGTGCGTCGTGGATGGCTGCCGGGCTAAAGCCAGGGTAATAATAATGTAAAGCGCCTTGAGCACTCAGCAGGGTGGATACGTGCGCTATATAAATAGGATCTATTATTATTATTATTAAAAGACAAAACAAAATTGTTTGAATGTCTCTTAAAACATTATTTTTGAAAAATAGCACTTTGGTTTGAAAAAGGTTTTTATTTAATATTGAAAAATTAACACAATTCATGAAGAAAATAAGACTTAGAAGTGGGTGAAAACCCAAAGATCATCTGAAATTGACTTTTCGGGTTGGCTTCCGCATGTTATTCATAACTTTGCTTTTATTTTTCAAGATGAGTTATTGTTTTGTAAGTTCAATGAAACACCAAAACAATCAGGTCAGGCCAGTGGATGGGTCTCTTGAGGACATCCAAACATTTGTTTTTATCTTGAGGAGTGTACATTTCCCAAGATTTCTTGTATATTTGTCACATTCCCTATTATTCCTTGAAAACAGATAATATTCTAAACTTCTTTTTTTTCATGCAGAACCCTTGCGATGACCACAGACTTACAGAGGTGTGAGCTGACAGCAAGGACTGTACTAGACTACCAAATTCTCTTTTTCTCAGACCCCAAACAGTGTGGTATAAAAGGAACAGTCCTTTAATGGAATGACATGAGAAGAGTGATTGTATATTGGTCATATTCTCTTCTAGACCTTATTTAAATGGCATATAAATTTATAAACATCGTGGCTTTTTTACCATGTAGAACCCTTGTGATGATCACAGATTGATGGAGGTGTGGGCTGATAGCAAGGACTGTACTAGACTACCAAATTCTCTTATTCTCGGACCTCAGAAAACAGGTAAGGTGTACTTACAATACTAGGGGGTGTTGTTCAGAAGTTGAAATTAATCGCAAGTTGCAGTTGATCGGAGTGTGCCAATCAAAATCATTTTTTCATGCTCTTCTTGTTAAAAGTGCGTACCGTGTGCTAATGAAAATGCAATTTATGATTCACAACTGATCTGCAGTTGATTTGTGATCAATTGCAACTTTTGAACAACACCCACTAAGGCTTTGCTCTTGGCTCCATGTTAGCACAGTAATTGTAAATTGAGCAAATGTCATTGAACTGGTTGATACTCACAAGTATTTTTTATGTTTTTACTATTGATTTTTACTATTATCTCAATAGTCAATGTTTGGCTGTCAGTCACAACTGTCTGAGCATGAAAACCCCAACATGTCTAGCCCAATTCAACGCTAAACCCGAGCCTAACCCTAAACCTTTCCTAATTCTAGTGTTATTCTGTCCCCAAATCCCAATTACAACCCTCACCCTATACCTTTCGACAATCAAGAACAGAAACATTTTCACATGAGCAATATTTGTGAGGATACATTGATCTCCATCACAAGTGATAAATCTCTGATCACTCAGACCCTGTTCAGATCTGGTTTTCAAAATCGTCTCCCACTATACTAGAACTGAAGCCGGTTCAGAAGACCAAGTGTGTGTCCCGTTCAAATCTTGAGGCACACACAGTGGACTTCAAGTCCACGAAACACAAATTGGCTCTGTTGATATGACAATAGATAGACAACCGGTCGTGTTCTTCCTGCAACCCCCGCTTTGCTTTACGCATAATGCTCATGAGTGCTTCAAGGTATTCTGAAGGTTAGGCCAGTTTGCAACTCCTGAGCATTCAAATTACCTGCTGAACTAGGTCCTGGTCACGGAAATCTACCTTACTAGATGGATTTCCAAACCAGTTTGGAAGTAATAATAATGATAATAATAATAATAATTTGTAGATTTATGTTGCGCAATTTCTATGTAAATATATTCTACTGCGCATCACAATTACAATATTATTCTCCAGCCATAGCATAGCTGCCAAGTAGGCACTCTTGCATTTAAAGGATTAGATTCCTCTGGTACCTATTCACCTCACCTGGGTTGAGTGCAGCAGAATGTTGATTAATTTCTTGCTGAAGAATGTTGACACCATGGTTGAGATTCGAACCTACGACCCTCGTGTTGAAAGGCGAGAGTCAGAACCACTACCCTATGACACCTCCGCTTAGAGCCACATTCTTGACAGCTTGTCCCAACCAGATCTGCCGTTGAAGTGGTTTAATGCCGTAGTTCTGAATGGGGTCTCGATACCCTACTAATACTTCAAGTTGAGCAAAGGTCAGTAACATTTGAAGGGGAACACTAATATTTGGCTATCCTATTACTAAGAAATCTGCGTTCAGGGTTTCATGTATAGTCAGTATCATGTAGCTTGATACTTGAAGCATGAAGTAGCATTTCTTGCTGGCTGCAAATAGTCTAACTCATCAG
>BQKZ01003318.1:11665-19810 GCA_036244855.1 Temnopleurus reevesii
ATTTAGATTCAGAGACATTTCTCATTCAATTCTGAATATTTACGCCATTTTTCACAGTAGAGAAATGCCATTCTTCTCATGTATGAAGTTTTATGCTGTTTTATCCTACTGCGCATGGGTAGTTTGACTGTTTGTTCGCGCAGCAAATCAGACTATTACTCCACTGAGGTGTATGCAGTGTGTGCTAGGTGTGTGCTAGATACAGTAAAACATACTTCTATGTATTGCATATACAGTCAGACGCGTGCTGCAGTAGTCAAATATACGTATGTACAAAAAGTGCTAAAATAATATTGTGCTAATGCGTGAAAATATGTACATTTTCATAACCGGGCGGCTTAAGATTTTACCCGGGCGGGGAAAATTTACCCGGGCGCTAAACTGATTTTCAGAATTTTACCCGGGCGGCCCGCCCAGGTAAAACCCCTAGTGGAGAACCCTGCCACATCCACCACCACCACTAACGTCGCCACCACTGCCTCCACCACTCCACCCCCACCCTCACTTCCCCACCACCATCCCCAACACCACCACAACACCTCCCCATCATTTTTGATATTAACACTCCATCTTGTTACGTTAATCTTTCAGATATGACAAACAGAAGGGGTTCTACTGTCCTGTCGGCCCAAAGAACAGAACGCACTGCCTCGGGAAAGGCAAAGGTCGCAAGTATCCGGAGATGGATGCCGAATCTGTCGATTTCCTCAAGGCTTTCTATCGTCAGGACAACCTCCTCCTCTCGTCGTTGCTAGAGAAACTGAATCAACCAATTCCTGAGTGGCTAAGTGATCATATCCAAGACTTCTAGAGTGCTCCTACACCTTGATGTTAAATTTAGCACTGACTCTGATATCTGTATTGCATAGCACCTGAAAAGCTAGTGCTGAATAGAACTTACTTTAGTGGGGGTGTTTTCCAAATATTTTCGTGTAAAACACAATACACATAATTTTGGTAGTAAAATGTCATATCTCTTGGGATTGCCAAAAGGAGTTAAAACTTAATTTCTAGGTGTATCAAAAATTACAGTGATTTCTAAGAACAAAATGAAAGTGAGAGAGTCTAAACCAAACACAAAGTGATATTCATACAGGTATAGGTCATGTGATATTATGATAATCATACGGATGATGACTGCCACGAGGAGACATAACAAATGTTCCACAGGATGAAGGGTTTCAAATGCTCTTGAGGGAGGTTATAACTCCCCAAGATAAAATTCGAGAGAATTATAGCCAGTTTCAATATGTTGGCACCACTAACAAAGCAGAATAGAACCAGAAAAATAATGACTGATTTGATTTAGCTGATCTTGTATGTTTATGCTGATGATCACTCATAAAAAGACTTTTTGTTTGTAGCAGTACTATGAAATACGCGCATCTCAGTATTGTACAATAGCCAGTACATGTACAGCATTTTATACATTTGATATTTAATGATCTTTTCTGGCTTGAGATGTACAATGTAGTCCCATGTTAATATATTTGTGTCATGAATTGGGGTTAATTTTTTTGTAATTTTCGTTTTCATGTTGAATAAGTATGTCATTGAATTGTTTATTTATTTAGGGATGGCTGTAAAGTTATTCTGTTCTGATTGAATTATCAATTATTTACTGTTGGGGTACCTTTGTTTAAAAAAATCAAAATTTATTTCACTTTCTAATATTGTGAAAAATGCCCCTTTACTAAAATGATTGATTTTGATCAGAAAGAAACAATTCTACTTTGTTTTCTATAAGATGACAGAGAGATTTTGATATTTTTAACATAAAAATCTTTGGATTTTGAAGAAAAAATAGATTTAAACAAATGGTGCAAATTTGATAGCATCTGTTGAGCAGAAACCAATGTAGGTTTCGAAAGAGAACAAATGCATGTTTTGATTTCATTATCTAGCTTAGTTGGAGTCAGTCATATCATGGTAATTTTTATTTTACAAAAAAGTACTCGTAGTGATAGCAGAAGCAGTGAAAAATGATTATTTCTTAAATTTCTTTAGTAGAGACTTTTCACTCGAGTATGAAAATTCATGTTTTTTATTGTTTTTCTTAATGAAGAGAATACATATTTTGTCTGTAATGTGAACACTGTAATCAGGAGGGACAAAGGAATTGGAAAAAGTAAACAACTTCATTCAAGCCTTTACAATAATTGTCTCTCTCAATAGCTTCATGATTGCAAGATAAATAGCTTCTTAGTAGCTTCTACTAAAAAGCTGTGACACCAATTCAACATTTCTCCACAGAAGAAGAGGGCTGGAGAGTTCCTATGTCTCAATCCTTTTTCCCTAATGTTCACAGTGGAAACTCGACAGAGTTAGTAGGAGAGGATTTTTTTTCTATTTTGTGAGTTGGGAAGAGAGTTGAAGGAAATGCATTTGTTTTAATTAATTCTTTACTTTGTTCAATATGTAAACAGAAATGAATGTGTAGTATGGGAGGATGAGCATGAGAGAGAATTGTGGTTTGGGGTAAACGTCGAAGAGTGGGTAGGTCCTTTTCAGGACCACTCACATTTCCAAGAAAGATAACTCGTTGAAGCCTTCTTCTAATTATTCATCCACAAGTGAAAACTTCAAGCAATATTTGAATTATTTTATTTTAATATATTCCATTGAAAATTGGTAGAGGTTAGTAACATTTTATTCTAATTCTAAGGGGATGTTGCTAGAAAATCGCAATCAATTGCAAATCAGCTGCAAATCAGTTGCAGATTGAAATGCTCATTTTAATCTGCACATCGTTTGCACTTCTTTCCATACTCGTATGAGACAAAGATTTCCATCGCTGATCAGCTGCAACTTGCAGTCAATTGCATCTTTCGAGCAACTTGCCCTGAGAGAGAAAATTTTTCAGTCATTTGTTTTAAAAATTGGGGAAATAGAGTATCATGTATAGGGCTGTTGTTTGAAGCCATGATAAGGACAAGTACAGGAAGACAAATATGTTGAATTATTTACATTTATATCAATTTTCTTGTCACTCTGCCAGCGCTTATCGATGCCCATGCAATGGCAGGAATGCCGACTGTTCTAGAATATGCATGAGGTAAAAATTAAAATGTGAATAATGCAACAGCTGAACAAAAGTGAGAGAAAACATGATAACAATGACCCTGCTCCCAGCCATTCACTTGTGATGAAAATTCATATTAATATGAAAATACACCTCATGCATATTCTTGAAAATTTGGCATATCTGCAATGGTCCAGAAGGTATTTTCATTTTTTTTTTAACTTCTGGTACCATTGTAATCTGGCAATGTATACATTTTGTGTAATTGAGAACTGTGGTCTAGGGGTTATTGTATTTGGATTTCTGTAAAAGTTTGTACTGGTATGCACATCACATGGTGGATTGATTGACTAAAATTAAACTGAAATCAACTCGTCAAAAACTTTTGAAGATAAAAACAGACATGGTACAGTACTCTTAAAGAAGTAATGGCAGTTGAAACATTTTAAAATAGAATGAATAAGAAAGAAAGTATTTGTGGATGGCACGTAACATTTAGAAATTAGCCACACCACTGTAATGGTCATTGTTGAAGTTTTAACATATCAGTGTCATTCTCATATACAATACATAGTAATAATGATGATGATAATGACAAAAATGAATCGTATTTACCCACGTTAAGAATATGCATAGCCAGGTAGTGGCATAGGGGTGAATATTACGATGTAAAAATTAGAAAAATTGAACAAAGAGGGGCGTATAAAAATGGAGGAACAGAAGGGTGCACCTCCCACCCACCCCCCCCAAAAAAAAAAGGAAATGGCTGCCCTCAATATTTTCATCTTAATGGAAAATGGAAGGAATTGTCATATTTATTTCACTGCAGCAGATGGTATATTTAATTTACAATAATCATAAAATTTAAAATGACAAATGAACAAATATATAAGTAACCATACGAGTATTAGATTTTATACATAATGCTTTATAACTCTATTGAATGTCATTGTATGTACATAAAGTGCACTTTTCTAATGAAACACTTGTCATGTCATGTTGTGTATTGATTTTTTGTTTTTTGTTTGTGAATTTGTTGTTAAATGTATTTTGAGGTGTGTTGTGGAGTAGTGTTCAAGTATATAGCCGTTCGGAAAATTATTACGTTAAAATATGTTTAGGTGAACACGAAGGAAAGAAAGAAAAGAAAAAAACATTTTTTTTTTTTTCAATTTTTCAGCATAAGCTTTTCGGGGTAAAGTCAGTGTTTAAAAAAAATAATATCTTCGAGAACCTCAAAGCTCTGGTATAAAGGATAAAAAGAGAAGGAAAACAAATAAGATAGAGAAAGGGAGGAAGAGAGAGAGAGAGAGGGGGGAAGAGAGAGATAGACAGACAGAGAGAGAGAGAAAAGGGCGGGGAGAGAGAGAAAAGGAGGGATGGCAAGTCTGCAACTGGTTTTGGGCCAGGGAAACAGAGAGAGAGGTTATAGAGAAATTGAAGTGACTATACTAGTAGATGAAATTCCCTTAAATTTATACATTGTAAGTGACATAAGCTAAAACTGCAGGTACAGTGTAAGATGAAAACATTAGTCAAAGTCAGGTCCTCAGCTCAACGAAAATCTGGAGATGGATCTTGAGATAGGCCAGGTCTTGAGCGGAGGACCATGTCAACAACTTCCTTCAGGGTTTAATAAGGTGTGCTTCCTCTGGACTGCCCCCGGTCTGCCCCTGGTGGTGACAGCTAGCGGGCATGATACGAACAGTCTCTCTCTCTCTCTCTCTCTCTGTCTGTCTCTCTGTATCTCTCTCTCCGTCTGACTGTCTCTGTATCTTTCTCTTGCTTTCTGTCTGTCTCTCTCTCTCTTTCTTTCTCTCTCTCTCTCTCTCTCTCCTCATTTCTATGTTTCTCTCTCCTGCTCCATCTTCCTTTCTCATCCTCTCCCCATTTCTTTTTCCCTTCATCTCTATGGAAACGAGAAAGGGTTTGCCCGGGGCATGATTCTGAAGAGAGGAAGAAAGAAAGAGGGAGAGGGGATAGAGAGAGAGCATGCTACGTTATATACCATGAAGAAAGTGTTGGAATTACAGAGAATGTTCCATAGAGAGAAAGAGAGAGGTGAAAAGAGATGAGCGAGAAGAAAGCTGGAGAAGGGGAGAGAAATATATTGTGGCGGAAGGGAGAGCTAAAGAAAGACGAGAATCAAAGTGAGCCCTCCTCACCATTTAGGGAAGGGGAAATATATAAGCACACCCTCTTTGGATTACAGCAGAACATCTTACGACTCACATATTTGATTGATGTGACTCAATATTATCTCATATCTGTATTTATTCAGGTTTACCCACATACTCACTTAAATTGGAGATCTATCAACATTCAATTACACCTTCATTTTAATGGCAAAGTGAAATATCTCTGAACTCGCTTTTTAAACTTTGCAGGCGCATTAAGCAAACAATATTATTTGGGATGCCCTCAAGCAACCAAAAATCTTAAAATGGCCTGACATTAGCTCAAATGCTTTTTTCAAGAATAGTATTTGAGGGCACCCAAACAATTTTGGGGGAGCCTTTTTTTCGTGAAAAAATTAAGGCTACTCAATACGATTATAAGGTGACGTAATTTTCACCTGACTTGCTTTCATGATGACATTTGTAAATATTTCATTCATTTTTTTTTCATTTCATTTTTGTTTGCCTTCTAATAATTTTCTTTCTTCTCTGCCTCATTATTACATTATCATCTTCAACATCTCCATCATCCTCCTCGCCATCACCATAATTATAATCACCATCATCATCATTATCCTCACATCATCATTATAATAATAATAATAATAATAATAATAGATGTAATTTATATAGCGCACGTATCCACTCTGCTGAGTGCTCACGGTGCTCTACATTATTATTACCCTGGCTTTAGCCCGGCAGCCATTCACGGCGCACTTGGCATTTCAAAGAATAAATATTCCTGCCAGGTACCCATTCACCTCACCTGGGTTGAGTGCAGCACAATGTGGATAAATTTCTTGCTGAAGGAAATTGACGCCATGGGTAGGATTCGAACCTATGACCCTCTAGTTGAAAGGCGAGAGTCACGACCACTACACCACGGCGCCTCCACGTTGTCATCATCATATTCATCATCCTCATATTTATCAACATCATCATGTTCATCATCACCATCATCCTCATCATTATCATCATCATGTTCATCCTCATTCTCATCCTCGTCATTATCATCCTCATTCTCATCCTCATCATCATCGATCATCATCATCATCATCATCATCATCATCATCATCATCATATTCATATTCATCGTCCTCATATTTATCATCATCATCATGTTCATCATCACCATCATCCTCATCATTATCATCCTCATCATCATCCTTCTTCTCGTCCTCCCCCTCCTCCTCCTCCACATCATAAGCTAGTAATTCCACCAAATGATTACATCTGAAAGAACACAAAGAAGATTTGGTTAAAATGTTACATAATATCATTTATTATAAATCACGCTAGTAATGATGGCTCACCTTACATTTTTTGCAAATAATTTTGTGAAAATTTAGCACTTTATTATAAAATATACTTCTTCACGCTCGGCATACATATTTGCTAAAAACAATAGATATCATTGAGCAAATTAATGTTCGACAAGGCATGTTGTAAAAGTTTCATGCAATTTTATAAAGTTATACATCACTTTATTTTTCTTCAAAATAGAAGATATAATTGAGTTCAAATTTATAAGTACATTACAAAATACAGAAATATTCAAATCATAAATTGAATTGCAGTCATTTATAATTCCTGAGATAATCATTCTTTTTGTACAATATCAATCATAGTTTCTTACTTCAAGCCACATGGTTCATACCATCACCCTTTGCTATTAAAAAAGAAGAAGAAAAACAACAGACATTATTTCAGTTCAAAAATGGCAAAAATATATGCTTTAAGATTCTACAATACTAAGCTAACTGTAATGTTTTAAAGGAACATAAAGATAACAAGTTCTGAAAACAATGAAAAGATCTATAAAGTAAGAGGTCCTATATTGCTTATAAAGCCCTGAAATAATTTAGGCAAGAAAATTTGGGAAATCTGGGGTAAATGTGAAATATGTGCATCAAATTTAATCAATTTTGCATACTATCAGCGTGATAGAAAATACCACATGATAAAGTCACTTTATTAATGAAGTGGGTGATATATTTGTTATTTGTAGTTTTATATTCAATTTTGTAGTATTCAGAATTCATGTCCATTCTATTTTCTTTATCTTTTGCGTTCATTTTCTGTGCATAACCAGAACAAGGCATCTTCTTTGACAACAGAAACTTAATTGGTTAATAAAATGTCCAGAGTTGACAACCTTTATGATAAATTCAGGGTTTACCCTGCAGATGAATGGCTTGACAAGAAAAACAATTTTGATGCTTTCTTCTATAAAAAACAAACTTGGTTCGGCTGTTTGCCTATTCACAGCATACTATCTAAACCTACATAGAGAAGGTTCCCATGCAAATATAAATGGGTCAATTAACAGGTGGAAAACAATATAATAATAATGATAATAACAGCTGGAACTTCTAGCGGGCCCTGCATAACATTAAGTTATTATTACACTTCTCCAAATACAAAGCCAAGACCAAGTGGAGGCGCCGTGGTGTAGTGGTCGTGACTCTCGCCTATCAACAAGAGGGTCGTAGGTTCGAATCCCACCCATGGCGTCAATTTCCTTCAGCAAGAAATTTATCCACACTGTGCTGCACTCAACCCAGGTGAGGTGAATGGGTACCTGGCAGGAATATTAATTCCTTGAAATGCCAAGTGCGCTCGTGGATGCCGGGCTAAAGCCAGGGTAATACTAATGTAAAGTGCCTTTACCTTTAGCGATGAGAGTGGATACGTGCGCTATATAAATTGCATATATTACTATTATCGTTATTATTAAGACAAGCGGCAAGAATAATACAACAAAATATTTCAAGGACCATGATTGAGAAAGCCTTTTCAAGAGTCAAGGGCTCATGAAATCTTTTATTATCAATACCCAAACTTCTGGGAAAATGAATACAACTAGATATAACAATATGCACTGTGCTCTTAGATGTTGATTTTCCCTTCAATGACGATTGCAGCTTTCCCAGCAAGCTCGACCCG
>BQKZ01003318.1:31714-47929 GCA_036244855.1 Temnopleurus reevesii
CCTCTCCTCTCCTCTCCTCTCCTCTCTCTCCTCCCCTCCCATTCTCCCCCTCTCCTCCTTCCCCCTGCCCTTCCTCCTACCCTCCTCCAGTACTCTCAATCTCCTTCAACTTACCAGTCACAGGATCCTCCAGGATCCCATTCCAAGGAGCAAAGTAACGAGAGAAGAAGTCATACGGAGTCCCATCCTCGTTGACCTCTCCGTTAGCTTTCACCGTGACGATGACCCCTTTGACCTCACCCGTGTTATGATGACCCATGAACTTTTCAATGTTAGGAGTCAAGCCTTCGAGTGATGCTCTGAGAAAAAATTAAAGAGAATTGATGAACAAAGAAAATAAAATAACATGCAAAACAAGTCAACCATCTATTTCAGAATAAATCATACATATCATCTTTAATTTGTAAAATTTAAGATAATTCTTGAAAATGGTTTGAACAATACAATTGAAACTACAAATAAAGTTCAAATTGAATTGCACCCTCTGACATATAAATATGTCTCTCTTCTAAGGTTCCAAATCAGATCATGTTTTCGTTCTTAAATATCTACATGAAGGTCATAATACACATGGAGCCTGTGACATAAAAGATGCATTTAAACTTACAATAAATATTAATCCTAAGTCTATGGAAAAATGTGTACCAAAAAGAAACAATTCATTGCAAAATCAATTATATCTCTTTATATCTCTTCATAATGAGATATAATTGATTTTGCAATGAATTGTTTCTCTTTGGTACACATTTTTCCATAGACTTACATGTAGGATTAATATTACAGGCGGTTGGTGGGCCAACAATGCTAGCAGAGTCAACCTTCCAAATGTCTTATTTAGCTTTTTTTTCACTAACATATGAAGTGCTTTTTGTCGGCATGTAAATTACTTTCCAATGCAAGATTTTGAACTTAACTTTTAGAAAAATATATCAGATTACTTCAAACTAAACAACAATCAATTCAAAGTACCAGTATAGAAGAGGAACGAGGAAGAGCTGCTATCGGAGTGAGAGGAGGAGCAGTGAGTGGGAAGAGGGGGAGCAGCAGGAGAAATGGGGGAGGGGGAATAATCTGGCCTTCTCTTATCCCTAATAGCACTTTTCATTTATTTTTATCATGCATAAATATTTGTATAGAATTTTTTTTTATCTCTCTATGTGTTGCGTTCAGAGCTCCCTTACTCTTTTGGATTTTATAAGATGTAGATCTGGCACAATCGACCTCTAGGCTCCTCTATTCATAGAATATAAAACATCGCAAAAATAAACAGAGGACAAGATTATTTGACAATATACATGAATGAATCTAGTAAAGTGGGAAAATTAACAATTTTGAGAAAAAATCGAGAACAAAGCATCCTCCTTCACTTGAATACATAGGGTGATCTCAAGTACGGTGTTCGGTGTTGGTGTTGGTGTTGAGAGAGCAAAACGGTCAGTAAACCGAGCACCAACACCGTCGGTCAGTTTACAGAAATGATACAGAAACGACCGGAAATACGTCAGAATCTTGCGAGGTCTACCCCAAACACGGACAGACTTCAAGTTTGGTGTTGGTTTTGCTGCAACACCAACACCAGCGTTCAACACCGTACTTGAAGTCACCCATTCTGCACTACATACATATTGCAGCCAACATAAGGTCAAGTTTGCATATGAAGTTTCAAACACACAATGAGTAACACATGTTATCAATCTGGAGTTGAATATCATTAGTAAAGCCCTGGTCACATAGGACCCCGATTCACCCCGATTCACCCCGGAGGAGCAGTTGGCTCAGCCTCCGGGGTCGATCGTGTAGCTTCCGGGGCCGATCGTGTTGCTTCCGGGGCCAATCGGATTCCAACACGGATCTCCGGGGTGAATCGGGAGCCCAACCCGACTGTTTTTGGCTGTTTTTGGCCGTGTTTGTGGTCACATAGAAAAACCAGCACTTGAGCTTGGGAAAGTGTATTCCGATTCACCCCGATTCAACCAAAAAGAGCCCCGGATCTCCGGGGTGAATCGTGTTGCTTCCGGGGTCCTATGTGACCAGGGCTTAACAACAATAGGAAATACATATTAAATCTAAATTTCCATGTGCTGAAAACATCCTTTTCAAAAATTGATGTAGTACAATGTATGTGAATACCTGCCATTTTCATCCGGAATTCTTATCAGAATGTCGGGATCCAATGCAGGAGCATGTTGGCAATCAATACATCCCAAATCCCCAAGAACCTCCTAAAAGATACAACAAAACCCCTAAATTTGAAAGATGTTCTAGCCCATATCAATTATGAGCGAATTCTTTGGAAAGAAAGCAGAGGGACTGATAATTCCATTGTCTAATGTGGAATAAACCATTATATAATAGGGATTGTTGAGATTCAAATGTCTGTGAAATGAAACATTATATATAAATTTGTATTTTAGAAAGATTATACTTTCATAGAACCGGTAATGATATCTACAAGTCAATATTATGAATAATGAAAGACTGTTCTTTAATCATCAATATTTTATATTTCATGCAATTTTGTTTCAGATGACATACGCTTCATTTTATGGAATGTCTGATTACCAAACATTCACATTTTGGTTTATTTTGGCTTAGTCTTAAAAGCAAACTATATTATGTGCAGCTTATGGAGTGCCATAATATGGATGAGGGGTGTTGCTTACATTCCATCCTCATCTGCGAGCCTTTTTTGAAATACGCTATTTTGGTTTAATGGCTTAGTCCACATATTTTGCAAAACAGAATAGCAAATCGACTGCTACATTTTGGATGGGGATGTTTTCGTACTTTCCACCCTTATGTGGTAGCTCCCACTGTAACATCCCTATTTTTGTTCAATGGCTTAATCCATATTCCAGCAAAACAAGGTAAGAGGTGGACTGCTACATTATGGATTAGGGGTGTTTTCATACCTTCCACCCTCATCAGGAAGCCTCGTGATTAGTTCAACATTAGCACCAGGAGCATGCTGAAGATCGATCGGTTGGATACCACCGAGAGCTTCCTAATAGAGTTAAGTAATAACACAAGCTTATCAGATTTATTAGAGGGACTATCTACACTAGTCATGCAACAACTAAATTAGTCAGGTAGCAGCTAAATTAGTCAGGTAGCAGCTACATTAGTCAGTCAGCAACTAAATTAGCTTGAATCTAGTCCAGCATGCAAGTCAGAAATTTGAACCAAGTAATGCCAAAATTTAAAATGAGTTAATGATAAGAAGATGAGAGTTAACCCATTAGCAACTGGAGATTGTGCTGCACTTAACCCAGGTGAGATGAATGGGTACCTGGCAGGAATATTTATTCCTTGAAATGCCATGTGCGCTGGTGTACGCAGGGCTAAATCCAGGGTAATGATAATGCCACATGTCTTGAGCACTCAGCAGAGTGGATATGTGCGCTATATAAATTGCATCTATTATCATATCGTTATTTAACTAGATGAATCCTCGACCGCGCACGGTCAAAATTTATGCCTCCGCCATCACGCAATCAGAAAGATATGTACAATGTACGGCTTGTTCCATGCCATCAGAAATCAAAAACATTTTACAAATTTTGGGCACTGCCATGAACCCCTTGAACCCAAAGTCTCACCAGTGCATTGAATTCCTCACATGCTTAAACATAAATGAGCTACACACTGTAAGTTTGAAAGAAATTGGTTCAATTTTTCTGTTATAAGTGATCTATATCGGTTGACTTTGTACAAGTTTTCTGCCCAGTAACATTTGACCTTTGACCCACTGAACCCAAAATCTATTAAATTCATCCTCACATCCTCACATACATATTTGAGCCAATTTTGGTCAAAATCTGTACATCAGTTCCTGACTTATTGCAGTAACAAGCTATTTGGGGTAATTTTTAACAGGTTTTTGGCCCTGTGACCTTTGACCTTTGACCCATTGAACCCAAAATCTAATCAATTCATCCTCCTATGATTATACATACTTGGGCCAAGTTTGGTCAAAATTTGTACACCAGTTCTGAACTTAGTGCGGTAACAAGCTATTTTTAGTGATTTTTTACAAGTTTTTTTGCCCTGTGACCTTTGATCTTTGACCCACTAAACCCAAAATCTAATCAGTTCATCCTCACATGGTTATACATACTTAAGCCAAGTTTGGTCAAAATCCGTCAAGCGGTTCTGAACTTATCCCGGTAACAAAGTCCGGACGGACGGACGGACGGACACACGGACGGACGGACGGACAACCCGAAAACATAATGCCTCCGGCACCACCTTACGGTGGCGGAGGCATAAAAATGAAAATAGTTCCTTGAAGGTGTAGCATTAAGGCTTCCCGGCTTACATTTTTATGGATGATATGAAACAATTCTAAACACGTTTTCTTGGTAGGATTGTTTTCTTAAGAACATAAGAATTGCACACATTTATTAATAACCCCACGAGAATGGTAACCATGGTTACAAAAGCATGTTGAAACTGATGGGCGGTTTTGGGCAATTTAGAGGGTAATACATGTAGGAGGGGCAGTTTCTGGCAGTTAAGTTGCTAAAAGGTTTGAACTTGCGATAATGCCTAAATTGCCATGTCGTACAAATTTAGTGCTAGACTAGGTTATGATTTGTCAAATCAGAGATGGGTGATTAAATTTATGTTAGTGCAAATTTTGTTCTTCAAAAAGACTACTACTAAAGGCCATCGCACTCTACACAACTTTTAGTCTAAGACCCTAAGACTGGGGGTATGAGGTCACCATGTAACAGGTCGCAGGACTGATGGGCAGACCTTACGACCTAGATCTCAAGGTTTTAGCATGTTGAATCATTTAAAGGTCTCATACGACCTCCCCCAGCTCAGTAGCCCCATCACACAGGCACTGCCTTCCACTCAACACACAACAAAGTCACTCGAAAATTGCTCTCTAGAATGCAGATGTTTAGTTATTTGATTCTAGATGCGTAATCATTAGCTGGAAAAATCCTTTCTTAATTTTCTATGAAAGTGTAAAACATGACAAATCTAGTGAAAGAATCAAAGTTTGAATGTTTAAATATCAATTTATCACGCGGTGAAATTTATTCCGCTGGGAAACGAGCGTGTAACTTTTAAAGCTTTCGATCATTAATGTTAAATTCTCGGTATCAGCACTTTGGTCTGCGGTTCTTGGGTCGCGTAGTATGCGATGTCACGTCATAAGGTCTGGTTGCAAGGTCTTAAGGTCATACAGCTAAAATTTGTGTAGTGTGAGGTCGCCTTAAAGCACAGCCAAGATGAGTAGAGGGGTGTTAATGTGGTTGCCACAAGCAAACAACATTGTTTTTGAAGCAATAGACAGGTTTACTTATCAATGGAAATTTGATGCAAACTTTATACACAAAGGTTGATCTTGACAACCAAAAAGCTTGCCCGAGGCGTGCCCTACATAGCAACAAGTAATGTATTCAAACTGGATTCCAAATACTGTAGTGCTGATGTTCCGGTTTAAGAAATATCCTGTCACTATGTTCATCGGCAAGAAACCTGCATAAATTTGAATCTCCTAGTAAACTGGCCTATTTGACAAATTTTCCATGATTAAGAAATAGGATTAAGGGTGTTTATCATTATCATAGGCTGGTGTTAANACTTATTGCAGTAACAAGCTATTTGGGGTAATTTTTAACAGGTTTTTGGCCCTGTAACCTTTGACCCATTGAACCCAAAATCTAATCAATTCATCCTCCTATGATTATACATACTTGAGCCAAGTTTGGTCAAAATTTGTACACCAGTTCTGAACTTATTGCGGTAACAAGCTATTTTTAGTGATTTTTTACAAGTTTTTTGGCCCTGTGATCTTTGATCTTTGATCCACTTAACCCAAAATCTAATCAGTTCATCCTCAAATGGTTATACATACTTAAGCCAAGTTTGGTCAAAATCCGTCAAGCGGTTCTGAACTTATCGCGGTAACAAGGTCCGGACGGACGGACGGACGGACACACGGACCGACGGACGGACAACCCGAAAACATAATGCATCCGGCACCACCTTACGGTGGCAGAGGCATAAAAATGAAAATAGTTCCTTGAAGGTGTAGCATTAAGGCTTCCCGGCTTACATTTTTATGGATGATATGAAACAATTCTAAACACGTTTTCTTGGTAGGATTGTTTTCTTAAGAACATAAGAATTGCACACATTTATTAATAACCCCACGAGAATGGTAACCATGGTTACAAAAGCATGTTGAAACTGATGGGCGGTTTTGGGCAATTTAGAGGGTAATACATGTAGGAGGGGCAGTTTCTGGCAGTTAAGTTGCTAAAAGGTTTGAACTTGCGATAATGCCTAAATTGCCATGTCGTACAAATTTAGTGCTAGACTAGGTTATGATTTGTCAAATCAGAGATGGGTGATTAAATTTATGTTAGTGCAAATTTTTTTCTTCAAAAAGACTACTACTAAAGGCCATCGCACTCTACACAACTTTTAGTCTAAGACCCTAAGACTGGGGGTATGAGGTCACCATGTAACAGGTCGCAGGACTGATGGGCAGACCTTACGACCTAGATCTCAAGGTTTTAGCATGTTGAATCATTTAAAGGTCTCATACGACCTCCCCCAGCTCAGTAGCCCCATCACACAGGCACTGCCTTCCACTCAACACACAACAAAGTCACTCGAAAATTGCTCTCTAGAATGCAGATGTTTAGTTATTTGATTCTAGATGCGTAATCATTAGCTGGAAAAATCCTTTCTTAATTTTCTATGAAAGTGTAAAACATGACAAATCTAGTGAAAGAATCAAAGTTTGAATGTTTAAATATCAATTTATCACGCGGTGAAATTTATTCCGCTGGGAAACGAGCGTGTAACTTTTAAAGCTTTCGATCATTAATGTTAAATTCTCGGTATCAGCACTTTGGTCTGCGGTTCTTGGGTCGCGTAGTATGCGATGTCACGTCATAAGGTCTGGTTGCAAGGTCTTAAGGTCATACAGCTAAAATTTGTGTAGTGTGAGGTCGCCTTAAAGCACAGCCAAGATGAGTAGAGGGGTGTTAATGTGGTTGCCACAAGCAAATGACATTGGTGTTGAAGCAATGGACAGGTTTATTAATGAAAATTTGATGCAAACTTTACACACAAAAGTTGATCTTGACAACCAAAAAGCTTGCCCGAGGCGTGCCCTACATAGCAACAAGTAATGTATTCAAACTGGATTCCAAATATTGTAGTGCTAATGTTATTAACCGGTTTAAGAAATATCCTGTCACTATGTTCATCGGCAAGAAACCTGCATAAATTTGAATCTCCTAGTAAACCGGCCTATTTGACAAATTTTCCATGATTAAGAAATAGGATTAAGGGTGTTTATCATTATCATAGGCTGGTGTTAAAGCACACTTAGAAAATTTAAAACGTTTAATGTGTTCTAAAGACAAATTTACATGACTGTTTTATTCACCTTGATATGTCATCATTTAGTCTTAGAAGCAATTTTCGAGTAGCAGGTGAGTAATGTGTTTCTTGAACAGGTAAATCGGAGACGACTTCCTGAAAACATGCATGTGGAGATGAGAACATATGTTCCAAACAATTTTTTTCATATCAAACACATATTACTTTTTCATGGAATGTCTGCTATCATATGCATCATTTTGGTTCAATGGCCACATTTAAAGCAAATCAACTTATATACAGCTTATGGACTGCCATATTATGGATGGGGGTTGTTTATTCTACCCTCATCTGCAAACCTTTATTGTAACATCCCCATTTCTCTTCAATGGCTTAATCCACATTTATGCAAAACTGAGTAGCAAATGGACTAATACATTTGGATAAGGGGTGTATCCATTCCTTCCACCCTCATTTGAAACCTCACAATTGCACCAGGAGCATGCTGAAGACTAATGTTTGTTACATCCCTATTTTTGTTAAATGGCTTAATCCACATTCCAACAAAGCATAGTAGCAAATGGACTGCTACATTATGGATGAGGGGTGTTGTTAGAGAACACTCAGCAAAAATGATAAAGTTTAGGGTGTTCTACAGACAAATTTATGTGTTTTATTCACCTTGATGTGTCATCGTTTAGTCTGAGGAGCAATTTTCTAGTAGCGGGAGAGTAATGTGTTTCTTGAACAGGTAAATCAGAGACGACTTCCTGAAAACATGCATGTGGAGATGAGAACAAAAACAAAATCACTTGACAAATAATGNGTCTCATCCGTGAATAAATAAATGAAAGAACTAAAAGCTATAAAAGAATGCAATAAAATGGGTGGACTATCCTATTATCTCTAAAAAAAAAACTTAAATACTTGCAGAATTAATGTGGCTATATTACATTAAAATGAAGAAACAAACTTATCTACTTCTATAGAAAAAATTATAATGTGAAATTTTATGTACAAAGTGACTGGAAATTTCTTAATGTTGCAATCACTGAATATGTTAAAGTTGCCAGGACGTACATTCCTGGTGGAAATGAAAACATTGAATATTCATAACTTTCGCTCAAATAATTAGATTGTTCATCATATCTATATTCATTCACTGACAGCACATCAATGTCTGGGTGAAATTCACCTTTAAAATCATTATTTCCATTTGGCAGTTTTTTCTAAATGACAAAAAACAGCTTGGCTGAACTTAGTATGAATGAAAATGAATACATTTAATTGATATTCGATACATGTATATGAGACCATTAAGCATCTATATAGATATGAAGTAGTGTGAAAAGTATTATTTTCTGCAATTTTGGCAGGCTTTCAAAACTGCAAAAGCTCTTACAAGAAAAATATCTGCTAATTTGAATGACGATCAAAATGACAAGATTTGGTTCAGTTGCTTCAAACAGTTTGTTTATTCTCATTTTATTTTCTAACATTATATTCATTCCGAAAATATTGTATCTTTTGAACCTAATTGTGATCTTTTTTAAGTTCAAGAGCTTGATGTTATTCTAAACATATGCATAAATCCATTCCTGCATTAACAAAATTAAATTGTAAAAATATTTCTAAAGAGCTGTGGAATGCATATTTGATATTTTGTCTAGAATATATTCTGAACAAAATATCAATAACATAATCGAATGACAAAAAACAGGCACAAGTACAGAAAGGAAGAAAATAATGTAACAATTTAAGCCTATTTCAAATCATGTTCATTTGTACAGTCCTAATATCACAAAAGCTTAATAATTTCACACTGCACAATTAAAAGGGCATTTCATGAAGTTTATCACCAGTGACAATTAGTCATTGCTGACTAATTCTGTAAAATCTTTGATTTTCATTTTTGATTGATTTTGATTTGAAAAAAAAACACGACCATATCTGACTGTTGCTATGGTAAATATCGGAGAATGAGTACTAGTCACTGTGATAATCGTCATGAAATGCACTCCTATATTTGGACGAAGGGCCTATGATAATAATAATAATAATATTTCGGATTTATATAGCGCCTCTTCGGTCAGTATTGACTGATCAAAGCGCTTCCGATATTATTACCCGGTCACTGGATGCCAATTCAAGCCTTAGCATCTAGGCAGCCAAATAGGCGCTCACATCATATCGGATAATGTGCTGCTGTCTCCTACCGGTCCCCAAGCACACCTGGGTAGAGTGCAGCTTTGTGAATAAGTTTCTTGCTGAAGGAAATTAACGCCCTGGGTGGAACTCGAACCTACGACCCTCTGGTTGAAAGGCGAGAGTCATGACCACTACACCATTTAGATTTCCCATTGAGAAAAATAGTCTTACCCAGACAAGTAAACCGACATTATATTAAAATGCCAATTGATTTTTCAATTGTATCAATTTGACTTTTCCCATGATGGTTTGAGTCTATCTGAAATATAATATTTGTTTTTCTACATGTTATTAGCGAATAAGATTTGTTTTTCAAGGGTCCCCAAAATTACTATTTTATATTTTCAATGAACATGATTTTAATTTCATATATCACATGACAAATAAAAATTAAATGGAATATGTCATCAATAGCTTATAGCAGTTCATAAACTGATCATCGAGAAGAACAGGTGTAATTTGGACAAAAAACACAGATCCTGCACCAATTTACCATTTAAACAATTTGCACATTTGATATGATCATTGGGGAAATCTACATACACTTGTAATTTATCAACTTTTCAAATAATTATAAGATAATACTGTGTCTCACCTGTATTAATCCTTCCAAACCCTCTGGGACCTGAGTAATGAAATATAGATTGATAAGAGAACAAAAGTAATTTAATATTATCCAAAAAGAACAAATGTTTCGTAAATGAAATTAACATGAAGTGTGTGGAATGAGTGGGAGATTTAAAGGGACCAACAATAGGCGGGTTTACTTATACATTCAAATTCATGTACTTTTCTTGCCACTGAATGTAATTACGTAGTATTGCTTAAACTGTTTGATAACAACAAGACTACAATACTTGGAATCCAGTTTGCATACATTACTTGTTGTTATGTTAGGCAAGCCTTGGGCTAGCTTTAGGGTAGTCCAGTTGAGGACTGAGTGTTCTGATAGCACCCACCTCTGCATATTCACTTACACTGAACACACAGGGACTGCACAGCACTCAACCACAGAGTCCTTACATAACATACCCCTCTGATCGCGCCTCCGAGGGGTATACATATCGGAGGGTTATGTAAGGACTCTGTGGTTGAGTGCTGTGCAGTCCCTGTGTGTTCAGTGTAAGTGAATATGCAGAGGTGGGTGTTATCAGAACACTCAGTCCTCAACTGGACTATCTTGAAGGTATGCATAAAATTTGCATCTATTAGTAAACCCGCCTGTTGGCTAAATGTGGTTGTTACACCAGGCATGCACACACCCATTTGAAGACTTTGTGCAACCCCCCCCCCCCCCCCCCGTGGAGCTGAGAAGCAAACAAAAACAACAAACAAACAAACAAACTTACACACTTGTACATTGCATTCTATCGGTGCCCAATCGCTTGCAAGTGAAAAAGGGGGTTCATCAGCTGAAATTTGGTGCGCCTTTCCCCTAAAATTTGGCACCTCCTAACTCTGACCCAGGGGGCTCAACTGCAAAGGCCTAGTCAACTGTTTGGCATTGAATGGGTTACCCTGGGTAAACAATATATACAGCTGTCCCTAAAAGTATGTGAACCCCTCAAGTATTTTTTGTGTGTCTTGGGTGGCCACTATAGACAGGTTTGACTGTGCATTGAGAGTACTTTGAGAACGTTATTCTACTTCAAAATTGTACAGATTAATAGCAAGGGAGATCCCATTTTATTGAGTGTTTAAGTCTGTGAGATGAATTTGATAAGGCTACACCGGGTAAACCAAAAAAAATGCCCAAAAGAAGGGAATGCAATTCTTACCTTAGAACTGCATGGATTCAGCAGAAGATTCAGTGGTAACTGCTGAACATCTAGCCTAGCTACTAGCTGCACACCAAGGGTGTTGAATCATAATGGGTTACCCTGGGTAAACTAAACATACTACATATGATTTTACCTTAGAACTGCATGGATTAAGAGGCAGATTCAGTGTCATCAGCTAACCATCTGACATTAGTTAGCCATCAGTTACCAAATCCAGCTGTCTAATCTTATGGGGTTACCCTGGGTAAATCAAACATACAATAGTAAATGGAATAGAATTTTACCTTAGAACTGCATGGATTCAGAGGTAAATTCAGTGCTATAAGTTGGCCATCTCGCCTTGCAACCAGCTGCCCGCTAAGAGTGTTAAATCTTAGCTCATCACCTCTGTTTCCTGTCAGAGAAAAACAGAAAAACCCTGAATGAAAACTCATTGCCATGGAAACTGCTGCCATACTTGATTATTACCACACATAGTTTGTCAAACATTTCTGAAGACCACAAGACACTTTACGATCAGCTTACGCTCTAATTTCTGAAGAAAGCATAAATGTATCTCTGAGAAGAATTTTGAACACATAAATCTTTGATTGGGGTTCTGAATACTCAGATCAATAGTAAAATCAGGAAAATGGAGGTGTAAAGCAAGCTTCCTCATAGGAAGGAATACTGAATATTCTCAGAGTCATAAGAAAGTCGGAGCAATCTCAAGATTGCCTATGATTTGAATTTGATTTGTACCCTCTATCTGGTATAAAGCTGATGAACACATTGAAATCAAATGTTTAGTTTTCCTACAAGACTTCCAAGAAAGAATCTGGAATATTTCATTAGTCAGAATGTCCCTAGTGAATCCTAATACGATTTATTTTCTGAATCAGAATGCATGAATCATAATTTTGATTGAACTTGAATTAATGGAATACTTGACTATTAGCAGCAGTGCATTTGCAAAGCCAATTCTACAAAATTTATTAATTACTGTATAAGCAAATATTTTATACAGATATTTTTGCAATTTTGTACTAGTTCGATACATTGGCGTGTTGTTCTTTTCACATTTTTGACAATAGTTGTACATAAAAATGTGCATCATGCAGAGTGGAAATTTTCGCAAGGCCAAGACCCCGAAATTCGTGAAAACAAAACCACCACAAAAATTTCAACCTATAAAGTAAATTATTATTCCTATTGAAAACATGATAAATGTAAAGAACATTTTCTTACCCAATGCTCTGAATATAACGGTAGCTGTTGCCATGGTAGCATGACCGCACAGATTGACCTCATTAGTAGGGGTGAACCAGCGCAAGTTGAACTCAGATGCTGATCAAAGAAATACAGGGGAGAGAGAGAGAGAGAGAGAGAGAGAGAGAGAGAGAGAGAGATAGATAGAGATAAAGCAAAATGAAGGAGATAAAGAGAGAGATATATACATGTATACATATATAGAAAGAAAGCGGATCGGAAGGGAGAGAAAAATTGTACAGACAGAACAATTGAATATGATTATACCGTAGAAGTCCACAATTAGGCTATTCAGAATGTAAACTAAGAGGTTTAAGCAAAAAAATAATTATGAATTGGTTTTGACGTAAAAGAGTTTGAAAAGTGGAAGTGTGATTAAGATGAGACTGTGTCAAAGCAGAATCTTGAGTAAATATTTAATAATCTAAGAACAGCATAAAATAGATTCTGTTTAGCATTTTAATTCATGATGACTTTAAAATCATTCCTGAGATTTTTGACCTGCTTTTCCAAATCCCAGTCCATTTAAATCTTGGTCATTATAACTGATCACTTTTCATTACCTTCCTTTACAAAGCCTGAAAAAGCAGAAAAGGGAAGTTACTTGGTTTCCCCAAAAGCAAAGTTCACTATGGTTTGAGATAAAAAAAAACAGCCCATTAGGTTCCACAATTCAATAGTATGGGACCTGAGAATTAACCTATTTTATTCTCTTTTATGCCCTGGTCACATAGGACCCCAGAAGCAACACGATTCACCCCAACTCTTTGTTACTTCACAATTAACTGCCTCAAAACAACGAGTCGGGGTGAATCGTGTTGCTTCCGGGGTCTTATGTGACCGGGGCTTAAGATGGAATCATCTTGATTTTCTTATTTTCAAATTCACAGACAATGCATATCAATTATTTGGAGCAAATAGAGGTGCAAGGAGGGGAGGGGGGGGGGACTTTGGGGTGCCCAGGTCAGAGTTAGGCAGGCGCAAAAAAGGGCCCAAAATTTGAGCTGATGTCCTTTTTTTTTTGCTTGTCAGCTTCTAAAAAAGGGGGGGGGGGGGAGGGTATCTCAAAGTTTACATTTGACCCAGGCCCCCCTCCCCCACCTGTCTCCAAATCCATGATGGCCCTTGTCACAGTGTCATGGTGTAGTTTTTCTCTCCAAATTCTTTCTTTATGTCTCATAGCTGAAAATTTCATTCTTTTATTCTTACCACTTTGGAATGTTTCTCCAGATTTGGCTGGATGAACAAATGCAGTTTCAGAGAGATTCATTTCCATGGCGATCCTGCATTTCAATACATCTGGGATGTCCTGTTGTCATGGTAACAAAATACAAAATGGAAGAGAAAAACACAAGAAATTTTGTGTGTGTGTAATTTATATCTGTTTTTATCTTACAGAAATACGTTCAGTATTTTACCGGGGATCTTTTTAATCAAGCCTCCTAGCTTCTATGATTCCCCACTTTCTTATTTTTCTATGATGTTTCTAAATCTTATATAAAGTGTATTTTCGACATTGATCTTTTGAAGAATATGAAATAAATGAATTGAATTGGTTTTGCTTTGGGGTCTATATGTAACTTGTCACAACAATATCAGACAGATATCACTGGTCTGAATTTGGAAGAAAATGATGTAAGGGAAAATAAAATTAATTTCTTTTTTAGAATTTAAAATGTGTCAAGATTCGTTTGTCAAAAATTCATGCAAATAGGGCAATTAGAATACATACCAGTTGACCAAAATGTCAGAGCAAAATTCGTGCTAGTGCAAACTCAGCCTCCTGGCAACAAGCATGTTTGCTAATTTGCTCAGTTGAAGCCAGCCTATTTGGAACAACAAATGCCTGCTTTTGCTATACTTGAGCAAAGTTTTCTATGTCCTCTGACAATAAAACCCGCATTTACTGCCGAAAATTCATCATTCGCACGAAATGGTAAATAACCTATAGAAGTTTTTTTCAAGAAAATCTATCTCAATTCGTTTAAAATGTCAAATTTTCACTAAACACTTATGAAGCTAATGGAATGAGGAATTAGGAGAAGTAGAGAAACCCCAAAATTTATATAATCCAACTTCTGATTGATTTTGATGTATTGTCATCATCATCACCACCACCACCATAATCATTATCGTTACCACAATTATCATCCTCATCCTCATCATCCTCATGATTACACATCATTGTTAAGTTTATGAGATTGGCAACAAACATTATTATCCTCATCATCACCAATTATTCCCTATCGCCATCTTCTTCTTCTTCATCATCATCATCAACATCACTGTGCATCACCACCACAACCACCACCACCACCACCATGCAATGGTACTCACCATAAACATAATTACCACAATCACCACCACTCCAGGCACCACTATACCATCATCATCATCACCACAATCACCATTATCTCCATCCCCATCATCATCACCACCATAATCATCATCATTAACACAATCATCAACCACCTTAATCACCATCATTCATGAGTTTACGCTCAACAACGGAGCGGCTCAACGACGGGAGAATTGTCAGATTCCTACGTTCTTGCTAACATGTCCTTATTCCCTCCGTTGCTCTTAACTTCTGTTACACTACTCGCCTCATGGCAGTATGCAAATTGAGTGTGACTTTAGGAATCGAGCTTTCACGCCGAAATCCAAAGACTGAGGTAAAGGTTACGGTACGTGATTTGCATAATAGGCATGTGATACGCTTGGCCGCATCTGATTGGCTACGTTCCTGCATCTAAGACGGACACAGAATCAAGCAAAAACCGTTGTACAATTCTGCTCTTCGCCGCTGTTGTCACTGGCAACCAGCGAAGCTGACCTAGACGATGGTCAAATGGTATTGATCAGCAATTTTGCCGTTCGTGGGGAAGATGCGTAACCTCGCTACTATTAATTACCACAATCACCACTACCAGCGATTACCATCACTCACTCAGGCATCAGGCATATCATATCATCATTACGACAATTATCACCATCATCCTCATCACCTCCACCGCCACAGCAATGCACTATCACCAATCACCCACCCATCACCATCAATTCCAATATCATCCTTTCATGACTTTCCATCTCACGCCATCCCCTGCCGCTGGCGCTGCCCCGGAGTTCGACGGGCTGAACTTGCTGAAGGAGTGAAGGCTGCTAGAAGTTCCAGAAATTACCTCTTCGGGGCTTGGGATGGGACACACTCCAGCAGAATTCCCCGTAAAAGGGACACTTGCAAAGGCATCAACCGTGAAGATCGGCAAAGACTTCTGTTCAGTACCGTCAGCCATTATAAAATTGTATTTCTCGCCCTGGAAAGTCAAGAAAAAATGATCTAAATGTAGAAATTTGGCTTTTTCCGACTCGGTCGCTGGCGCTAGCAGACAACTCACACATGGAGCACCCGAACTTTCCCGCAAGTGCATCATTGAGCGACCGCTTTGTGCGTAATTAATTCGGGGTCAAAATGGCCACGCGATACAGCAGAAATATTCTTTTATCAAGTCGTCTACTTATTTTTCCTCAAACCCCAAATCATACGAGATGATGATGATGATGATGATGATGATGATGATGATGATGATGATGATGATGATGATGATGATGATGATGATGATGA
>BQKZ01003319.1:7275-20464 GCA_036244855.1 Temnopleurus reevesii
AATTACTAAAAACATGCTAACTTCATATACATGATAAATTGTGCACTTTCTACATTCTTGATTTAATTTTGGCACAATCATACAATTCCACACGTTTTCAACCTCTCACGCACCCCTTTCCTCACAACACCTTTATCCATTATACTATTACTTTCATTTATTATGCTTGCGGCGATACTTTTACATGATGCCGAGTGAGTTGAACTAACAATCGTCACGTTGCATTCTGAAAGATTTGAGTCTTGATGAAACGTGCCGACGGTATGTTCTCATTTTTACCTATGATTTAGAAATATCTTTTCTAAAGGTTCCTCCAAATTGATAGTAATGATGACATTTCGTTAATTGCACCCCTTTTGAAAATATCTCTTACTTTTATATAGAATCCATATATCATCGAGCTATTGCATTAAAAATGATTTGAATTTAAGCAACAATGCTTGTTTTCTACTTTAGACATGGCAGAATCTATAGATCATAAATACATCAATACTCATTAAATTGAGCTGAAGTTAAGCAACATTGCTTGTGTTCTACTTAAGAATCTAAAGATCATAGATATGTCATTACTCTTCAAATTGATCTGAATTCAAGCAACAATGCTTGTTTTCCACTTTGAAATCAATAATGTTATGCATCAATCTAGGTCGATCAATAACTTCCTCGTATTAATCAATTCCACATTCATTGTTCAGGTTGTTAAAAGAACAGCCTCGGAAATGCCAAGAGATTAAATCATTTTTCTTCACATACCCTATTTATACATTAAAAAACATAAAAATTTGTATGAAAGATCTTGTCTTATAGACGACACAAGCAAATAAAGCTCTAGTCAAAAACATTTTCCTCGATCACGACGATTCAACAAGTTTATTCCAGTTAAGTATTATGTGATTTGAGTTGTGTCCATAGTTCTTCACGTAGAGTGAATAAGGTCACAGAAGACTCAACTGCATGGACTAAAAATCGTGTCGAATCTTGGTGATCCCGGAGGGTGTTTCGTGAAGTAATTTTCATTGTCACTTTCTGACAGTTACAATAGCAACAGTCAGTAAGATTTTTTTTAACATCTAATAAAAGTCAAGAACTTCATTGGATTAGTTAGCGCTGACTAATTGTCACTGGCAAAAAAAAAGCTTCATAAAATGTCCTCCTTGACGCATTGTGTGACTGAAGTTTATGGCGTATGAATTTACTCAGAGTGTTGCTTTTTAACCTGAGGGTCGTGGGTTCGAATCTCATCCGTGGCGTTAATTTCTTCCAGCGAAAAATATGTCCACAAAGCTGCACTCTACCCAGGTGTGATGGCCGAGGACAGATATAAGGAGACTGCAACACGTTATGTGATTATGTGTGCGCCTTTATGGGCTGCGTTGATGCTAGGCTTCAATTGCCATCTAGTGACAGGGTAATAATATCAGAAGCGTTTTGAGCAGTCGTAGACATGATAAGGCGTTATATAAATCCAAGATATTATTATTATAGTATTATCAATACTGGGTCATATCGTTCCATAACCAAAATCTGGTGGGTGGTGGCGTTATGTATACAATATCACAATTCCATCCTGCTTCCGATTGATGATCAGATCAATACTGGTAAACAAAACCCTTTACGAACTCTATACTTTCACCAAAATCTACCCTTTCATTATTCTCAAGCACCATTCTGCGGCTTTATGCAAACGATTCGACATTCAAGTATACACTTCCGCCTACTAATGTCGAAATATGAAAAGGGTTGCATAAAGGAATATCAAATATTCTGAATTCTGTATTTGAAGGTCACTCAATTGACAAGTGCAAATATTTTCCTTTCCATTCAAATGGCGTTTTGAAAGGTGGTTTGATGCTAGGGATTTTGAACTGGCTCAAAGTAACGAGTGGTTTTGCTTTTAAAGTGACATTATTTGCATCAAATGCGACCTCGGGGAAACTCAATGTGGACCTGCATCACTAATCACTGTGTACGCAGTGCCATAGAGGAAAGGCCCTGGGGTAACCATTATTCTTCTGATGGGAAAACGAAATATATTTATACGAAGTTCAATCATTATGCTTGTGTTTTAACTGCTTTTAAGACACTATATTATATTTTGAAGATCTGACCAAGAAAAAGACTCAGCATCAAAGACTTCCCACATACTAAGAAAAAGGGTACATAAATGGTGCAAAATAAACACTGGCGAAAAGGTGATATCTGCTGCAAAACTGGAAAAGGTGCGATATTCCACCATTTTCATGTAAACGCTAGGCAGAATGTACATAATGGGTGCAAACTGTAGAAAAAGGGTGAAATATATCTTTTGAAGTCCTCATCAGATTCAATCTTCTTTGTGAACAGTGTTAAATGGTGCTAAAATGTGATTAAGGAATTGAGAGCGTTAATGTGAGCAATAGGATAAGCAACAATCGGGTAATTCCGCACACTCAAACGCGCGGGTTCGAATACAATATGAATACTATGAGCACTCCGCAGAATACAAAATCATATTTGTGGTCCGATTTTTCACCAAAAAGGGTGTAATATTGCGCCCAAAAAGATGCTCCCGGTGTTGAATTTGTTTACACATTTCAGTGTCACATGTTGTACGTTTATTCCTGACGACATTCATTGCTTCTCTGTTCAGATTGTGCCGAATGAAGAAAAATCATATTAAAGCAATATCTGTGTCAAACCGTCCAGAAAGGGTTATATTGTTTTGATCTAAATACTATACGGGGTATGATATTTCCATGTTGTCAAGTCGTCACCTTTCGCAATTTCATAAGTCATCATCGACATACGACCCCTTAGGGGAACTTTGTCGAATCATTCGGGTGCATGAGGATGGAAATATCAATGTCTGTTTGACTCTGGGGCATTGGTATAACCCAGTTATGCTAACAGATATCACGACGACAAAATTATAAGTTGGGAGGAAGCATGAGGATACACGGGTGGGATAGGGGTAGGGGGTGAATATTCCCCCACATTTGAAACGCCACCTTCTTATTGAAATATAAAATATTGATTTGAGGAGATGTCTAATTGAAAAAAAAATCATTTTCGCAATTGTTTCTAATTATAATTATTTAATGAGGCTTTCATTAACTGGGTATTCCACGCAAAGAATGAATAAGAATGTCAAACTTTTTAGATGACACGTCCGCGTCATGGTGTAGTGGTCCTGACTCTCGCTTTTGAACTAGATTGATGATCGGCGGTTTGAATCCTACCGATGGCGTCAATTATATCCTTCTGCATTTTTCCCGTAATGCTGCACTCAATATGCTCATACAGGTGATATGAATGGGTACCGGGACGAATGTATTCCTTTAAATGCATTGAGAGCAGCGCCTAGTTGGCAGCTATAAAGGCAAGCTAACAATATCGCAGTTGTATTGCGCAGTTGAGTATATCCATATAGAAATAGCCCAATATAAATCTACAAATTACTATCAAATTACACGGGATAGAACAATATGATACGGTCATTCCACCTTCTGCAGATTCCGGGTCACATTAGAGCACAGGTCTGCCCAAATAAATGAAATTTTACCCAGCGCTCTGTGAACGCAAAAATACGACAGGGAGACGCTTGATCGATGTTGAATGTGTTCAGCAAGCGTTCGACGTAATTGCGCATTAAAGTCAACTAAACATCTTTCCTTTTTAGAGCGTCTTTCAAATTTCATGAACTCTGGATGAACGTGTCTAAAGCCTTTTGTATGACATCCTCTCAAAATACCAGTGAATAATCTTCGTAAAATGAATATTAATAAAGTTTATAAAGATAATAAATCTTAAAATGAATCTTTTAAAGATTTCGTCAGCTTTGCAGTCAGTCATCCGCGCTTGAATCGCTTTCAGTATCATTGATTCATTTTACAATTTTAAACAAATATATCGGATGAGCTAGAGCATTGAACCTTTCCTGCATCACCTTGCTGCATCGTTGCGCGGAAAATACAATTGCTCAATTATTTCGCGTTCACACACAATGCCGAATTGAAACAAATGACAATCGCTCGTGAACCACATCACAAAAATACCAGGCGTTGTGTGCAGTGAGCGGTACAAATTTAGAAAACAGAATGCATAAACAGATAAAAGTAAGTGTTATAAAACTGAAGGAGACTGCAGTGAAGTAAAAATAATGGGTTAGCAATACATGATCGTGGAAGGTTAGATGATCTGTTCTGTTTTACATTCAGGCTGGTTTGCCATGAGATGGGTAAAAGAAGATGAGATGACATTTGATTGTTTTTAGCAATCTCCTCCTGATCTTGATCTTGTTACGATCGCATGCTCTTATTTTTTTTGTGACAAAGAGCACCAGCAGGACAGGGGAAGGTTTTTTTCACTCGACATCTCTCATTTTCCCGTCCATTTCACTTTGTTTGTAAGTTACACTGTTGATCTGTCCTAGTGAGATTACGGAGCTTAAGCAAGAGGACGGAAGGGCTTATCAGAACGTTAGCTCTAAGGTCCATTCCAGAAGTAGCGTTATGTTGATAAATACATTAAGCATTGCCAATGTTAGAAGAGGACGGTATAATGAGTAGGGCGCCAGCGTGATGACGTAAAATACGTCACACTAGCGTCTTGATGAGAACTTTATTCCTGGCGAGGACAGTCCTGAAATAACGTTCTCAATCTTAGCGACCCGCTAGATTTCCCGCGCTTGAGAAATAACGTCCTGATCCGCCCTCCCGTACTCTTGCTTAAGTTCCGTAATGATTGCTTTAGAACTGCGGTGATCTAGCGGTTCATGACACTGGCCAATTAACCCAGTGGTCGCGGGTTCGAGTCCCACTCGGGTGCTGTAAATGGATCACAGTCTCAAATCACACAGGGGAAGAGAGTGCAACCCCATTATTAGTTGTTGCGAGACAAAGGAATATAATTCAATGTATGTGAGATTAAATTAAGGAAGCAAGGGCCATTCTAAAATATTTCTATTTCAATCGAAACAACTTGAAACATAATGTTCGATAATAAGTAAGGCCTATTTCGCATATGACTAAAAAAAAGAGTCTGTATCAATATCAATAAAGTATTTTATTAAGTGGATTGTTAAGAGAGATTGCAGCAGTGAAAAAAGTATAATATTGAAAGGTTTGTGATTAATTCCGCTGGGTGACGTAATGATAGATAGAATTTATTCAATATTGTCGCCAACGGCCCACAAAGGGGTGCACACGCTATACTGCTGTGTGAAGTTACCCGGAGGCTATGAAAAAAATTCATAGGCTGTACCGGGTGGGACTCGAACCCACGACCTCTGGATAATGTGTGTGAAGTTACCCGGAGGCTATGAAAAAAAATTCATAGGCTGTACCGGGTGGGACTCGAACCCATGACCTCTGGATGACTAGACCAGTGTGTGAAGTTACCCGGAGGAAATGAAAACATTTATAGGCTGCACCGGGTGGGACTCGAACCCACGATCTCTGAATGACTAGACCAGTGTCACTGCATTATAGCGTTTGCACCCCTTTGTGGGCCGTTGGCGACAATATTGAATAAATTCTATCCAACAAGTATAATATTGTTACATTCCCATCGAGCAAACTGTACATCCCCGGAAAACATTCCCTATATAGTTTTACCGCGCTGCGGTTCATTTTATACTTTATATAATTTTGTTGATGTTCACTTGTTTCCCCTACACTTCTCTGCTTACTTTTTAAATAAAACGAGGTAAAATTATTAAAACGCAATTTCCTATGAGGATGCTGCATTATCATTATGTGTGTAAACCTTTGCCATAGGATGCATGGCTGTATGCAATATATCAGAGAAGCATTTATCTAATATCGCGTTCTTTATTCCGAGTATAATTGCTTTCATTTTTCTTCAAGGCTACTAAGTGTGGGTTGAATCAAAAATTATAAATGTCGCGCATAGACTTCTTCCTTTCAAATACTTTTTCAATGTGCATTGCGCAAAGAGGTCTCACCGTCAATTTTGTTCATGTAAAGCTCTATGGGAGGCCGATTCATGCTGGCTTATTTTCCCCACGAAAACTTATATTCTACCTATTCATTTGGTATGGTATTTACCTCTTGTGTTTCTGCCATGAATGTTTAATTACGTCTTTAACTTTTCATTATCTACCTCTCAAATTCTTTTTTCTATTCATCAAATAATAAATTATCGAGGATTAACCGAGATATGTTTNGGTTCATGACACTGGCCAATTAACCCAGTGGTCGCGGGTTCGAGTCCCACTCGGGTGCTGTAAATGGATCACAGTCTCAAATCACACAGGGGAAGAGTGTGCAACCCCATTATTAGTTGTTGCGAGACAAAGGAATATAATTCAATGTATGTGAGATTAAATTAAGGGAGCAAGGGCCATTCTAAAATATTTTTATTTCAATCGAAACAACTTGAAACATAATGTTCAATAATAAGTAAGGCCTATTTCCCATATCACTAAAAAGAGTCTGTATAATAGCAATAAACTATTTTATCAAATGGACTGTTAAGAGATATTGTGGCAGTGAAACAAGTATAATATTGAAAGGTCTGTGATTAATTCCGCTGGGTGACGTAATGATAGATAGAATTTATTCAATATTGTCGCCAACGACCCACAAAGGGGTACACACGCTTTAGACCAGTGTCATTCATCCAGAGGTCGTGGGTTCGAGTCCCACCCGGTACAGCATATTAATTTTTTTCATAGCCTCCGGGTAACATCACACAGCAGTATAGCGTGTGCGCCCCTTTGTGGGCCGTTGGTGACAATATTTAATAAATTCTATCTATCAAGTATAATATTGTTACATTCCCGTCAAGCAAACTGTATACATCCCGGAAAAAATTCCCTATATAGTTTTACCGCGCTGCGGTTCATTTTATACTTTATATAATTTTGTTGATGTTCACTTGTTTCCCCTACACTTCTCTGCTTACTTTTTAAATAAAACGAGGTAAAATTATTAAAACGCAATTTCCTATGAGGATGCTGCATTATCATTATGTGTGTAAACCTTTGCCATAGGATGCATGGCTGTATGCAATATATCAGAGAAGCATTTATCTAATATCGCGTTCTTTATTCCGAGTATAATTGCTTTCATTTTTCTTCAAGGCTACTAAGTGTGGGTTGAATCAAAAATTATAAATGTCGCGCATAGACTTCTTCCTTTCAAATACTTTTTCAATGTGCATTGCGCAAAGAGGTCTCACCGTCAATTTTGTTCATGTAAAGCTCTATGGGAGGCCGATTCATGCTGGCTTATTTTCCCCACGAAAACTTATATTCTACCTATTCATTTGGTATGGTATTTACCTCTTGTGTTTCTGCCATGAATGTTTAATTACGTCTTTAACTTTTCATTATCTACCTCTCAAATTCTTTTTTCTATTCATCAAATAATAAATTATCGAGGATTAACCGAGATATGTTTAAAATATTTTGGGTATTTCGGTCAAATCGTGGCTGTTGATGTCTATTGGATTGACAACAACCTGATAATGTAGTCGTCAAAGCCAATGGTTAGGAATGACAGGCAGTTAATTGAGGGGGAGAAAAACCTAAATACATTATCCAACTCGTCATTTCTAATAATGAAAATGAATAACCCTTCTCATATTAAACGACTTCATAAAATATATGAATTATCTATTCACTGAATGAAGTAATGACTGATGATTATTTGAGGGGGAGGAAAAAATAGATACACTATCCAAATACTCATTTCCAATAGTGGAAATGATTGACCCTTTTCATGACAACTCAATGAAATAAAACGAAAGCTCTGTTCACTAAATGGTGTGATGGCAGGTAATTATGGGTAGGAAAAACCTGGATACATTATCCAAATCGTCATTTCCAATTGTGAAATGAATGACCCTTTTCATAATTACTCATTAAGATATACGAATGCTCTATTCATTGAATTATGCGATGGCTGGTAATTATTTGAGGGGCAGGAAAACTGGATACAATACCCAAATCTTCATTTTTAATTATGCAAAATTCTCATTACGATTCAATAAAAAAAGACGAACGTTCTATTCACTGAAATCGTCATTTCTAATAGTGAAAGTGAATGACCCTTCTCATTACGAATCAATGAAAAAGGGACGAAGGTTCTATTCACAAAATAGTGTGATGGCAGGTAATTAGTTAAAGAGGGAATTGGATACACTATCCAAATCGTCATTTCAAAAAATGAAAGTGAATGAACCTTCTCATAACGACTCAATAAAAAAACCCACGCTCTATTCAGAGGAAAACCTGGGTCCCATAACATTAGGGCTTCAACTTAATCATACGATTAATATCAATCGCAAGTCTAAGGGAATCAGGAATATACTAAAATTTACGATTAATCGCAAAGGTGAATGTATCTCTTTTATGTTACAGGCCCCTGGCTACATTATCTAAATCTTCATTTCCAATAATGACAAATGAGTGAACTTTTTCATAACGAACTAATAATAACAACCGGACGCTCTATTCACTGAAAGGTGTGATGTCCACTTCATCGAATTAAGCATGCTGGACTGGATATTATCACTTCTCGCGTGCTGTCACTGTATCGTGTCCATCAGCGGAAGTGTGATAAAACGGGTACCAATCTCTACCATCTTCGAAACGCGCATCTCGTGGTAAACACCGACGCCTGAGCTACGTGAGAAAACCACACCGGTAAAAGTGATACACGCAGGCGTTATAGGCACTGTGAAAAGAGAGGACAAAAGTCTGGGACAAAGTGAACAACTTCATTCAAGCATTCCCAGTGTATTTATGATCATAAAAGAAAGTCCTTGGCGCGACTCTCGTTCAACATTTTCTTACAGAATAAGAATGATGTAAATTTATTTTGTGTCCATCTATCTATTGTTAATGCTTGAATGGAGGTTGTTTGTTTTGTCCTAGATCTTTGTCCTTTCTGCTCTGTCCCTTCTGCTTCTGCTCTCGTTCAACATTTTCATATAGAATAAGAAGAATGTAAATGTCTTTTGTGTCCATCTAGCTATTCTTAATGCTTGAATGGATGCTGTTTGCTTTGTCCCAGGCCTTTGTCCCTTCTGCTCACAGTGAGGGATCCGTATCAAATCGAAGTTGAGATTAAAGGGGGTCGGGTTATGTGACACCTTTCGATATGACAGATATATCGACGTGATAAGGTGATAACAAATAAATATAAAGTCTTGCACATGATATGTTATTCTGTTATACGCATCACCTCTCCTAATCAAACATAATAATGATGATGATGATGATAATAATAATAATAATAATAATAATAATAATAATAATAATAATAATAATAATAATAATAATAATAATAATAATATAGTGAACAGATTTTATATAGCGCTTATCACCTCTTCATGAGAAGTCCCTAATCACTCTAAAATTGCAGCATTATTACCATGGCCTTAACAGTGCAGCTATTAGGCGCATAAGCTTTTTCAAGGAATAAATTCCTATCAGATACCCTTCACCCGGGTTGAGTGAAGCGCAATGTGAATGAATTTCTTTCTACAGGAAATTAACGACAAGGGTTAATTTGATTTGATATAGTGCAAAAGACATACATTAATGTTTTTCTTTATTTTTTTTCAAACATAACTTTATATCTTTAATTTCGTTGTTAATATACAATTCAATACTCTCCTAAACCATAGACAGTATGTCTATGCCTAAACAAAGTCCTTAATGATAGGAGTACGGAGATGGGCTCTACTGTTCCTAGCTATAACTAATATATTTCTTAAGAAAATAATCATGTCCATCATTCTATCTATCAATAACGGAATTGAATACTCTTATTAATAAATTTAAGATTGAATATCTTCTCATATTTCTACGCAAATTAGATTTACTAACACACGTATAATTGAACAGTTAAGCATTAAGTTTTACATGCCTTTATTTCCTATATGAACCATTGATTTGAATTACACATGATGAAAAGTCTATCTTGTCACTTTTGTTGGGCTTATGCATACATCAATTTGGAAAAACCTTGCTTTGCTGTATATTCTCTAAAGAAAAGAGATTATTTCCATGAAACATATCGATTTCTCATTCATTTTTTTCTTCCCTCGATTGGCCCGCCAATCGTGTCGAATCACCGTTTCTCATTTCTATCAGCGTTTTGGTTTCCGAGGCGACAACAGGCGCTATCTCCAGTTTCTACTTTAATTTGATTTGCTCCTTTTATTAAACAGGCTGGAAACGTGTGGATATTTTTTCTGAAAATATTATAAAACTGGTGAAAATGGCATTTTATGCAACAGATGCAATTGATATTTACATTATCTAACAAATTAGGCCTTGCTTTTATATCAAATTATGAGTTTTATTTTCTAGATAAATTTAAATTTTCACGTATTTCCATATTCGATTAGTACGTTTTGTACTATTCTTCATTTTCATGCCTTTATTTAGATGTCTATACCTACTCCTTCGACTTCATCCCTCGGTCGTGCTATTTGTTCCCCTTCCCAAGCATATAATTTTTATTTCTAAACTAGCTTAACCAATCTTGTTTTTCTTAAATCGACAAACCGGTAGATTTATTGATGTAGGATTCTCACCTGAACAAATACGCATTAATGGCAGTGGCAGGGGATGGGTAGGAGAGCATTGCTTTCACAATATTGTTATCTTTGCATTTTACTGTAGGCCTAATAGGTCACTCTTCGAGCCAAAGAAGTTTTTACTTGTAAGTTCCTTCACTTTTGAAAGATTATGTTGAGTATGATGTTCCTCATTTAGACCTTTGTTTTCCACAAATCCGTTTTTAAAGATTGGCTAGCAAGCATAATGACAGAGTGTCTCTTTAAACATGCCCCTTTTATAAAAACTCGCCAAAATTTTCTTCGAGATACACCCTAAAAGAGGGCCCCTGTAACTTAATTTCCCTATGTCATTTCTAACTTCCAATCTACAAAGTCTCCATCAAAACCATATTCGTTGAACTCCACCGAGATTCGAAGCAGCGAACGGCTGCACCCGCCGGTTAAACTTGAAAGTTATATCAAAACAATTCACAAGCGGCCATGCGCGCGGGATCGCCATGAAACCTTGTGAAATCTAGCATGATGGTGGGGGGCTTGAGAGCAGAAACTGATTAAAGCGATGTTTCCAGAGGGGGCTATCTATTTTGATCCCTACCGACTTTTCCTTGTCGAGTATGTCAACGCGAACTGATCCTCATAGGGGAAACCTTAATAGTGGCGTATAATGGCTTTGGGGTATACAGGGGAATCATGGGTAAGAGCAATGTGTATTACAAGTTAGTAAAGTAGGCATTTCAATCATTGGAAGGTGGCAAATGAATATACCTAAGATAAGATTCTCTGCGAAAAGGAATCGACTAGAGAGAGAGAGAGAGAGAGAGAGAGAGAGGGGGGGGAATTGAATTTTACGCCGTATATTATCCAAATCGAGTAGTTACACCAAGAGAAGGAGAGAGAATGTGGACAGAACGTTAGCGTCACCATCCGAAAGACGCGACCAGGACCGAACCCGCAGGAATCAATTAAGTCAATCTGTGACTGTACCAAACAGCTTTATTTCAGGCGAACGCCACGCCGCGTCCAGACGCCCAGTCACAATTTGGAAGTTGTTTCTGAATGAAACTATAGAACTTACTAAATTCATTTTCTTCCAGTTGACTATTACTGACTTGATTAATGTCGTTAATATTCCAACAACAGATTTATAAAATATCTTTTGATAATGTCTTACTAGTTCCATATCTACCTTAGATAGCAGATTCAAAAGTGAACGTAGAAGTTGCACTTGGATTAAACTGTGAAACACGCAGTTACTGCATCTTGAGCAATTAACAGGTTTCACTTTCAATTTTGAATACCGATCTATCAAATTTGTTATGAATGATATGGGCGATTCGAAGCAAGAATTTTGTTGGCCCATGAACGATTTTGAGCAAGCACGGAACTTTCCGTTCACATGATATACCGTACTTGTTTGTCCTTTACAGACAGTATCATTCATCTTTGATCTACTTTTCACCGAGTCTAAATATATTTTTATTATTAAAATGTCAATAGTAGTTTCGTATCTACTGTAGATATCAGAATCAAATCGAATCTAGGAGCCATGCTTTGAAAGCTATATATTAGGTACCGTGTCATTTACGAGATTTATTATTAGTAGAAAAAAAAACGATGTACTAACTTTTACACTATAATTTTAGGGAAGTGTAATATCTGCTACGCAATATATACATACATTTATTTCCGAAAAAAATAAGTCGAACGCCAATTCAATGCTCCTTTGTAATGCTATTCAAATCGGAACAGGCTTGTCATTAATGTGTCCGCACAGTTAAATACACGGGGTACGGCTCAATTATTATCCACGAACGACTTTATTTCTTATCGTGTTATATATAATGTTATATATATATAATACCAGCATTTCTTGGATTCTGTTAAGACCTCAATAAGGTTTCCTAGAATTCATTTAGTATGTTACTAAATTGTCCTTAAATCTTGATATCTATGTAATTATATGTTATATAAATAAAGGGATTATACATCTTCCGCAATATGCGCTCTTCGCTTGTGTAACGGATATTTCTATAGTTATTGTACTTTCCGAAGTGTTCATTGCACAAGCTTACGCATTTGCTTGGAAAATTTAATACGATCATACACAAATTATTTGAAACTCTTCGGAATACCTGGCCGTTTATTCAATGTCACGTTACGACACCCCCTCACTTTTCACCATTGTTCACATTGTCTTGTATAGACAGAAAAATATAAAGTCAAGTTAAAGATGAGCGCTGCATTTATTCAAAGCAATATGCAGGTTGTTTACTCATTTTAGCACGTTAATGGAGTCTGAAGAGGGTCTGAGTGTATAACGATGCCTCAAAGCAAAACACGCATGGTCATATAATGTGATTGCTTTTGAAAACAAATGTTTTTTTAAAGTCTTTACACCCCCTCTATTGGTGTAGCGATTATTCATAATCCTACATCGGCGGGGTAATGCTTTGAAAATTCTCCCGCGGGGCACAATCATCAAAATTGTACATTTCCGAACCAATGATAAAAGAATGGATTTTCTTGATATTAAGCACAATTATGACTGATGATGATGATGATGATGATGATGATGATGATGATGATGATGGTGATGATGATGATGATGATGATGATGATGATGATGGTGATGATGATGATGATGATGATGATG
>BQKZ01003319.1:26916-62785 GCA_036244855.1 Temnopleurus reevesii
CACACACACACACCCCTCGTTTCTTTGATTTTAAGGAAAACAGGTTTTGACATAACGTTCATCTGTTAGAACTTCATGCCTGGCTTCGCTTGAGACTACAGATGTCCGACATTTTGATTAAAATATTACAGTAGACCAGCACGAATCAAATTAATCAATATGGCTCCTTCCCACGCGAGTTGTGGTAATAAGCTAACATACAAGAGCATTGACGTTTACTTGTGTAAGTACAGAATTGAGCGCCACTTCAGCTATTAAATCACAATAAAAACAAAATAAAAACAAATGGATGACTTTCTTCAAGAATGATAATATGGTCATATAGTGCTGGACAATATTTTACATCTCAAACATTTTCCATATGTCATATCTTGCGACTACTATTTTACTACTATAAAATACTATGAATTAGAAGAGGTATGTCTTTGTTTTATGTGATCATTCATCAAGAAAATTAGTATCTAATACCATTCAATCCATTTCTGCAGAAATGGAGCATCACATGATAAAACAAAATGACAGTGATCATATTATAGGCGGACGGGAGGGGGGGGAGTGAACCGGTTGCCCCCTTCTCCTATACCGGCGGTATAGAATAACAACCGAGGTAGAAGAAGAGCAGAATGCAAATGAGGATCATTTCTCTTCTCATCTCAGCTCAGTTGAGGAGCGGGAAGTATACTTTTTGCCGCCGCAACCACCCCCTTCACATCGAACAATTCTGGATCCGCCGGTATATCATACGAGCGGTATACAACAGACGTATACAAATTATTACATCAACTCAACTATTACGGCCCAAACTTTAAGATTGATAACAAGAATAAACTGAAAATATGATCATTTTGATTCTAAAATATGCTTTATGTCACGGTAATAATGTTTTGAGAAACTAGGAGCCTGCTACATGAAATATGCAATTAAACTTATGATAAATATCCATCGTAAGTCTATGGCAAAACTTGTTTCGTAGAGATACGATTTTTTTTCATTTATCGTATTTCTTCTAAGTTACACTCCCTGGTGCTGATCCTTAAACTTGAACTTGTGTTTTTGTTACATCAATAAGGATATTATGAAATAAACTGAAGTGCAGATGCCCCTCTGACTTCTTGATAGCTGTTTCAGTAGATTAATTATTCATCAAACTCCAATCACAAGACGCGATCCGTGAACAATCAGGTTTAATTACATTCCACAAGCTGCTCAATATAAAATCCACTTAACACTTTCCTTCCCATAACTTGTATTTCCAAAGGCACTCGATAAGATTCAGTGTTTTCCATCTGGTGTTTGTGTTAACAGATTGTTTATCTAGAAGGTTTGCTATTTCGGTAGATTGTTATTATTAAGGTTTTGTTTTTTAAAAGTTCAAATTTTCCAATATTTGGTATTCGAAATGTTTAATCGCATAAAAGGGATAAAAGGGTTTCTCCGAGGCTAAGATAAGTTTGGCTTCTGATAATTTTATTTCTGTAATGGTAGACCTATACTCAGTTTCGGAATTTAGCGAACCCTTGGGAATGTTCGGTTCATAACAGACTGATTATAAATAACGAATCACGTTTGAAAATTTTCGAGCGTCATTTGGGGGATTTTCAACTTAAAACGCTATAAACCTGTTTTAATATAGGCGGGTTTACTAATAGATACAAATTGTATGCATGCCTTTAATACAAAGGTTGTTCTTGGCAACCCTAAAGCTTGCCCGGGGCTTGCCCGATATAGCAACAAGTAATGTATGCAAACTGGATTCAAAGAATTGTAGTCTTATTGTTATCAAACGGTTAAAGGAATACCACGTAACGACGTTCAGTGGCAAGAAGAGTATAAGTAAACCCGGATATTTACGTAAAAAGGCAACGGATCTTAAAACAAGCTACTTTACGGTGTCACAACTAGCTCATCTCATAAAAATCTACTTTGCACCTGCAAGGTCGCTGCGGCTCTTTAGTAACTGGATAAATTAAACAAAGCAATAGAAGAGGAAGAAAATGGGGAGAGGTAGAAGAGAAAGAAGAAGAAGATCGTTTATTGTAAGAAAACCACAGCCTACAAATCTAATGAACTACCAAACCAACAGCCAATCTAAATGACACGTGAATAGAACATAAATTATCAGCCTCCTTTATAATACACTCGGTTATCTAGTTTGCTGGTTTTTAGCATCGCTGATATTGTGTATTATTCATCCTGCTTTTGCTATAGGAACGGATGAAAAATAATACGCATCGCACTTGCCTTCTGTTCAAAATCAAAGTGGAAACTTGTGGGGAAAAATTCTAGATAAGGATTTTAGTATAAGCATGGACAGATGGAAATTCCATCAAACAAAGNCTTGATAGCTGTTTCAGTAGATTAATTATTCATCAAAACCCAATAGCAAGACGCGATCCGTGAACAATCAGGTTTAATTACATTCCACAAGCTGCTCAATATTAAATCCACTTAACACTTTCCTTCCCATAACATGTATTTCCAAAGGCACTCGATAAGATTCAGTGCTTTCCGTCTGGTGTTTGTGTTAGAAAATTGTTTATCTAGAAGCTTTGCTATTTGCTATTTGTTTTTAAATATTGTAATTTCCTAACATTTAGTATTCGAAATGTTCAATCGCATAAAATTTACTTAAATCAACTTAAACACTTTCCTTTCTATAACGAGAAAGTCAACAAGCGCTCGATAGCATTAAAACCTTTTTCTTCTGGTGTTTTTGTTTACGGTTCATTTATCCAGGGGTTTGTTATTTCGGTAAATCTGAAGGTTGTGTTTTTAAATATTTTAATTTCCTAACATTTGGTATTCGAAATGTTCAATCGCATAAAAGGGATAGAAGGGTTCATTTTTTTCTGCGAAATTGTTTCTCCGATACTAAGATAAGTTTGGCTTTTACTAATTTTATTACTGTAATGGTAGACCTATACTCAGTTTCGGAATTTAGCGAACCCTTGGGAATGCTCCGTTTATAACAAACTTTTAAATAACGAATCACGTTTGAACATTTTCGAGCGTCATTTTGGAGATTTTCAACTTAAAACGCTAAAACGGTGTTTTAATTTACGTAAAAAGGCAACAGATCTTAAAACAAGCCACTATACGTTTACAACTAGCTCATCTCATAAAAATCTACTTTACACCTGGAAGGTCGCTGCGGCTCTCCAGTAACTGGATAAATTAAACAAAGCAATAGAAGAGGAAGAAAATGGGGAGAGGTAGAAGAGAAAGAAGAAGAAGATCGTTTATTGTAAGAAAACCACAGCCTACAAATCTAATGAACTACCAAACCAACAGCCAATCTAAATGACACGTGAATAGAACATAAATTATCAGCCTCCTTTATAATACACTCGGTTATCTAGTTTGCTGGTTTTTAGCATCGCTGATATTGTGTATTATTCATCCTGCTTTTGCTATAGGAACGGATGAAAAATAATACGCATCGCACTTGCCTTCTGTTCAAAATCAAAGTGGAAACTTGTGGGGAAAAATTCTAGATAAGGATTTTAGTATAAGCATGGACAGATGGAAATTCCATCAAACAAATTTTGATTTGATTACACTTAGACCTATACCTACGCAGGCACACATCGGGCCTGCAGACACACACATACATTCTCAAATATCAAAATACACCGAAGGTACACTCACGCACACACACACACACACACACACACACATATATATATATATATATATATATATATATATACACAAGCCTACACATACAAACATATACCGAAATATAAAACGTATGCCGAAATTAACATAACCACACAAACAGATACATGCCAAACATCCCTCACAAACTCCTACAATTTTGCACAGATACGTTCATAATCTTGTGAATGCATACATATCAAGATACAAAACAAGACAAAATAGAAAAGAAATAAATTCTTACCTGAATGATACCAGCGAAAGAAGAAAAATCACCCGTAGTATGCCCAATTTAAGTATCTCCATATTTTTCAAAGTTTTTAGTTTGTTTCCTTCCAAAATCAATGAATATTCCAAAACTGAAGTTTCCTATTCACACGAGCTCGAAAATCCACCGCTCAATCTGCAAAAAGAAAAAAAGATATGAAGAAATATAAATAAGTTGATGTTGGAATAAATCCCCGGCCGGTCGCCCCGGCCAGTCGCCTCCCTCTCTCTCTATCTTCTTCTCCTGGCGTAAATATTTGAATTTGAATGATACACGTCCTAAAACCAAATTCCTCTCTCTCAAATCATCCGTAGCATCAAACTGATTTATGAGATAATTATTAATTATCTTGTATCACGTAGAGATGATTGAAATCATGCATAATGTACCGCAAATTTATCTGAAGCAATTGCAAAGAAATTACCGATTTGTGTTCGCGAGCACACATCAGACAGATAAGTTTGCAAAAATGATAAGAAGGAGAGAAAACACAACGCGTCCGCGATGCATGCGGGTTGATGTGCGAATGTTCCACGCCTGCGCTTGGCGCCCAATAGATGATGTTCAAAGGATGAGGGAGTGTTGGGGAGCGAAAGTGTGTGAGAGAGATGATTATCTTTATTCATTTACTACTTCATGTCCCAGGGATGTTTTTATACCATGTAACATTACGATAAGCCCATATAACTATTTCTCGTTTTTACAGAGGAAATATATTTAAGATGAGTAGTTTAGAGAGAAAATTTACCGTTGTTTAGATAGAAACGTAACTATGATAAAACAACTCTGTCTCTCTCATTCTCTATGTAATACACATCGTTTTTTTTTTAATCTCACCCCTCTTCAACTCGATCATTTACCCGTTTGTCTCTTTCTGATTTGTTCATATGTCCCCCCCCCCCTCTCTCTCTCTCTCTCTCTCACTCCCCCCCCGTCTCTCTCCCTCCCTATAAAAACCTCCTTCTCTCTTCTCTCTCTCCTTCTCTCTATCAATCTCACATTTTTTTATATTCCTCCCCAGGCCTATCTCTGTCATTTCTCTCCCTCTCTCTTTCTCTCCCTTCCACCCTCTCTCTTCTCTCTCTCTCTCTCTCTCTCTCCCTCTCTCTCTCTCTCCATCTTACTCTCTCTATCCCTTCCCCCGTCCTCTCTCCTTCCTCTCGCATCCTCCCTCTATCCTCTCTCTTCCCCTCTCTCTCTACCCCTCCCCCTCTCTCTCTCTCTTTCTGTAATATTGATCGATAAACCATAGTTATTACTTTATCCTTGACCGCCCCATTCCTGCTTCTCTCCTCGTCCATTCAGAAACTGTTGTATTCCATATACCTTCTACCCGGGTAATATACTTTTTGTTTACAGGCGATATGTCATTATTGAGCACCACAATTCCAAAAATTGTGCATTTGGGCCGTCTCCTATCTGCCGCGTAATGAAGAGATATATGTTCCTGAATGTCAAAAAGACCGTGTCGTGGAATATTAAAGACTTTGTTTACTCTAACATGACACAAATGGGCAGTGGATATCCTTCCGTCACGCCGAGTGTGAGAAACCACCGAAACCACTTTTCACGTTTAACCGCTATCGACCCTGAAAATGAATGATCCGCCCTGTCGAAGCTCGGAATATACATGAGCTTTTAAGATCGGTATGGGCTTTTAAGATCGGTATAAACTGTGAACTTCTTAACCGCTAACTGTGATATGTCTCTATCTGTTCTCTCATTTGATAGGTTCGTATCTTCTTTGGATAGTACCGTGCATGATTCACTCTGCTGACCATAGAAGAGACACGTTTAATTGAAAATTTATCATAGTGGTACATGTTTTGCCATAGACTTACGATCAATATTTATCGTAAGTTTAATTGTGTCTTTTATGTTACAGGCTTCTGATCCACTTGAGCCTACCACAGGCTTTAAGATCAATGTACCATCGCATCCGATTTTTTTAAAAGGATGAATATTTATCAGAAACATGAAATGATAAAAATGACGGCAACAATACCGATAGTAATAATATTAATAATAATAATAATAATAATAATAATGATAATGATAATAACAGTGACAACAACAATAATAATAATAAGAGGAGGAAGAAGAAGAGAAAAAAAGAATAAACCACCGAAACCACTGTTCGACCCTGAAATGATTGAACAACACTGTCAAAGCATGGAATATACGTGAGCTTTTAAGACCGGTATGAACTTTTAACTTGTTGACCGCATATGTCTCTATCGGTTCTCTCATTAATAGGTTCATATCTTCTTTAGATCGCATCGTGCATAGTTCACACTGCCGACCGTGGTCCCGTCACATCGAGCTTTCCAATCGATCCTACGATTGATATCAACCTCAAGTCTGTGGGAAATCATGTACTAAAGTTTGCGATTGATTGCAGCTAACTTGTTTTATTTTACAGGCCTCAGATCGACTTGAGCCTACCACAGGTTACAAGATAGGACTACCACCGCATCAGATTTCTTAAGAAAGATAGCGAATATATCGGAAACATTACATAAAGATAATAGCAATAAAAACAACAACAATAATAATGATGGGTAGAAGAAGAAGAAGAAGAACAACAACAACAACAACAACAACAACAACAAGAAGGAGGAGGAGGAGGAGGAGGAGGAGGAGAAAACCTCGAAACTACTCTTCAAGTCTAACCACTATCGACCTCGAAAATGAACGAACCGCCCTGTCAAAGCTTAAAAAATGCCAGAGCTTTTAAGATCGGTATAAACTGTGAACTTCTTGACCGCTAACTGTGATATGTCTCTATCTGTTCTCTCATTTGATAGGTTCATATCTTCTTTAGATTACATCATGCATGATTCACTCTGTTAACCACGGCCCCGTTACATCGAGCTTTCCGATCAATCGTACGATTGATATCAATCGCAAGTCTATGAGAAATCATGTACTAAAGTTTGCGATTGATCGCTGACTTGTTTTATTTTACAGGCCTCAGATCGACCTGAGCCTACCGCAGGTTACAAGATCGGTCTACCATAGCATCCGATTTTTAAGAAGAAGAAGATTCATCAGAAACATCATATAATATTCATGATGATAATATAATTAAAAATAATAATAATAATGATAACAATAACAACAATACTACGACTACTAATAATAGTAATGATGATGATAATAATAATGACAATAACAACAACAATATTAAGAAGAAGAAGAAGAAGAAGAAGAAAATGGGAAAGAAACCATCGAAACCACTCTTGACGTTTAACCACTATCGAACCTGAAAATGACCGCTTGTTGACCGCTGAATGTGATATGTTCATATATTCTTTAGATTGCGTCGTGCATGTTATTTGACAATACCAATTCATCGCAGAATTTGTATAAATGTATGAGACCCGTTTGATATCTGTGAAACTGGAAATTCCCATCCTGAATGATTTTAAGATTTATTTCTCAAATCGGATCGCAGGTCATTCGCATAGTTTGCGATGGGATTGATTTGATACTTTCATATCTAATATAGATAGCAAGTTGATACATATGGCCTAATACTGCGCCAACCCCCCAAAGATTGTCTTTAAATGAGAAAAAAAGTCAACACACTCAAATGAACTAAATTTCATAAAGATCTGAATAACATAATTTTGGCAGATATTTTGTGTTCAAGGTTAATCTAGGCTTTGAAGAACATCTAAATTTATCGAGGATCTCTAGAATTAATGTGCATAGTAACATAAGCATACGACTGTTTTTCCAGACTCTATCTATTTAAAAGATCGAGGCAATGGTATAGATTGAGCAGAAGGAATTTGAGACCTAAAAATAGGTACCCTCGTAGAAATTTGTATATTGGAACATCCCGGGGGGGGGGGGCTTTGGGGTGCTCATATGGGGTGCACATATGATTTAGGAACGGTATAAACTATTCTTCCTTATATCATTTGCACACCAGATATTTTATGTTTTCCCCCTTTTTTTGGGGGGGGGGGTGTCATACATTCGCTGGATTACAATAACTGCAACACCAAAAGAAACATTCACTACATAAATGTTCCGTCAGTACTTTGTAGTTGGAATAATAATGGGAGGCTAATACAGGTTTTGGCTCATCGGAATTTCAAGGCTCCCTTCGGTGGCATACTGGACCGATTATTGTGAGAAATTATTCCGCGGTTTTCATGGCCTTAACCAAAACTGGACCAAGAAGAGGATGTGGGCAAGAATGAGCTGAAGATTGACAGTGAACTTGTCACCACGGCGACCGACTTCCAACAAATATGTTTTCTTTGGTTCATAGAAGTAAAAATTGCAATTCTCTCATCCCCTTTCACTTTTTCTCTCTCTGTCTCTCTCTCTCTCTTGTCTTACACACACACACACACACACACACACACACACACACTCCACAAACGCACACTCATATCCGCACACACATACCTACACACATCTACCCACACACACTAACTACACCACAAACACATTCATATACACACCTACACATATTTACATACACGCATCTATACACATTCACACACACAAACACAAAACACCCACACTTACGAACATTTAAACACACCAAAGAGTTTCTATCTATGATACGCCCTCACTTCACACATTAAAAAATAAACCCACATATGCACACAAATACACACACACTCGTACAAACGCACACTTTTTCCAACGCAGTTTCCATGATATCGCTGCAATAATGCATGGTTCTTGTCATTAATTGAGATGTTTCATCCAACAAAAGCAACTGATAACAGTCATCATAATGAAACTGATGTATTATTCAGACCACTGTTCAATGAAATTATGGAGAAGCTGGACTGATTGACAGTAGAGAAATCGTCACCAAGGCGACCAATTTACAACAAGTATGTCTTCACTGGCATTATGTCAGTAAAAACGACAAGTCAACCCAACCAACTGTTGGGAAATATTTTCCTCGTTCGTTAAGGAAAATTTCCCTAATCATTCGGCTAATTATCAAGTTCATTAGCTGTTGCCAAAAATATTTCTCAAATATTGGGTGAGTTGAATTGTGGAGCCTAAAATATTTGCCTAATGAGCAATACATGTCAACAATTATTGGTTGGGTTCATTATTTGGCCAACACATTATGTAGTGTACAATAATCTCTCTTCCCTCTTTCTCCCCCCTCTCCAACTCTCCCTTTTTAACACACATACACCCACACAAACCCATGTACATCTACCCAAACACACACACACACACACACACACCTACACACACACGGATATGTACACACGAACATGTACGAATATGTACACACTCTTATACAGACATTTACATACACACACATTTCTTCCAACATATTTTCAATGATATCGTTGCGGCGGTTATTCTCATTAATTATAATGTTTCAACAAAACAGTTGATAAGAGTAATCATAATGAGACTGATACATTATTCAAACCCTTGTTCAATGAAATTATGGGGTAGCTAAACTGAAAGCCCATCAGTTGATTAGTCTCCTCTCTGAGGATATAAAACCTAGACAAATTGATTAAAATAGACGACCTTGAAATCTGCAGAATGTTGTAATGTGCGGGTTGAACATTCCATCAGAACTCGTTCATGATCTGCAGACAAGCATATTGCTCTCAGATGGATATAGTTCATAGTGATTGTGTTGGTGCTTGTCATAATTATCTGCCAATATATATGCTTCAAACCGACAAAAAATCCCGAAAGAACATCAAAATAAAGTTCAAGATAATGAGAAAACACCATCTGATGGAAGCGGCACATACACTAGTACTATTAAAAATACTAATGATAATATAAGTAAGTACAGTGTAATTTATATAGCGCACGTATCCATTATGCGGATGGCTCAAGGCGCTTTCCAATATAATTACACTGGCTTTAGCTCGTCGCCACCTGCGCTCAAGTATTTCAAGGAGTACATATTCCTACCAGGTACCCGTTCACCTCACCTGGGTTGAGTGGAGTATTACTTTGGCTCTGCTGTCCAAAATGCACAACGCAGATATATTTATGTAAGATGCCGAGGAAATGATGAGGATCAGATAAATCCTACAAGTAATACCTACATCAACATGTATATATAGAGATTTCTTCATCCATTATAGGGGTTACATCAATATGGCCTTATGTAAATGAGTATTAAATACCGTGGTATCTATTATTAAGCATTCGCAGGGAAAGATAAAAAGAAAATGGGGAAAGGGTGAATCGTTTGAAACCCTGGAAGTGATCATCTATTCGTCTGAATTTTTCTCAAAATTACACCCGTCTCAGGCCCTGGTCACATAGAGGACTGGAATCAACACGATTCAACACGAGTTTTTGTTAATTCACAGTTAACTGCCTCAGAACAAAGAGTCATGTTGAATCGCGTTGCTTCCGGAGTCTTATGTGACCGGAGCATTAAGGACTTAGCAAATAGGAAAGAATATGAAATGCATACTATACCTACCATTTTTTTGTATCAAATAAAATTTAGAATTCATTACTTCCAAGAAGGCATATAATACTTTCCCAAAATGATTTCTCTCTAAACTTAATCATAACCATGTTAATAGGGCACATTTTATTTCGCGCACATTCTGTTGATTCAACATGTTATTCATCATCAAATTCAAAACCAATTATAATCAATCATCTTTTTCAGAGAAAACGCTCAAATGTTCTTGCTTACGTCAGTTGAACAATCGCTGGTCTTAAAATCCTCACAGCGCGATGCAAAAAAAAATTGAAGTTATTACAAGGTTTAATTTCAATAGCACATACATGTACGTGACTAAATTCATCAATACTTTTTTAATCTGTCAATATGTCAGATAATAATGATACCATCAGAACACCCACGGCGAAGAAAATGGATCAAAATGTTACCGGCAAAGATAAGGCGAGCTGACGAGCAAAAAAAAAAAGAAATTACAATGTGAAGAAGGGGCCCTTTCTCTCAGCCTCCACCCTGCACACACACCTTTATCAGAACAAAACAGAAAAAAAAAACTAATTTACATTACGTGCCCGATTAATTTTTACAATTTATAATTTGTCAATAATATTTCATGTTTATTCAGAACCTCGAAGAAGAGCAGATAATGTACCTATTTTCAGATTGTATGAATTATTTCAGTGTACTTTGATTGTTATATGCATGTAAAAAAATCATGCCCTGTAATATATAATCATGCAATATTCTGTTTAAACATTTTTGCACCACATAAGAAAATAGTTTTCAATAATTGCACAAAATGTTTCTATTTCTACCTCTCTCTCTCTCTCTCTCTCTCTCTCTCTCTCTCTCTCTTATCCAACATACTAGAAATGTGATTATAATGCATGCATTCACTGTGATTTTTTTCTTCATCCTTTTCTGCAAAAGCGAAAGCTTTATGACATGGATTTAGAAAATGGATCACTAATGCTCGACTAGTCTGAATATATTTCACCTCGATTCGATTAGCATAATTATCCATCTCTCGGCTAATACTTTGACCTGGAAAACAGCCCATTATTTTGATATATATCACTGATTATATAGTCAGGGTGGTTTTATCGTGTTTGTTGATGTCGCGGGAAGCTTACAAACTCGATGACAAAACGAAGAGCGGTAATTTTCTCTTGCTGCTCCGTCACTCTGGAACAATATCCCATCTCATTTAAAAAAAAAAAACTTAATCTAGGGGGTGTTTCATCAAGATTTGTCGCAGAGAAAATTAGTCAGCGCTGACTAATTCCTTGATTGTGTTTGGATGAAACGCACTATCGCTGACAGTTGCTATGGGAACTGTCGGAAAATGACTTCTTGTCGCTGCGACAAATATTGATGAAACACCCCCAGAATACCGAAGTTTAAATCCTCCTTGAAAACCTATCTATTTAAAAAGCACTATAAATGACTTACTCCCAATTGAATGGCATCTTTAATCTCATATTTTTATTTCTTAAAAGCGCATAGAGACGCAATGGCAGTGATATGCGCTATAAAGCAATGTGTTATTATTATTATATCTGAATTTATGCTCTCCATGTTTTAATGGTGTATAACAAAGAACACCTGTTGCATCCAGACATTTTTCTTCAATCTATAAAGTAAGAAACATATACAAAGTGAAACCGTCTGTATTTAGACAACTTAAATTCATCATAAACAAGCTCTGTAATGCTACTATACTCACAACCAATGCTGGAAATTGGAGGGAAAATAATGATATTTGGGCTAGAAACAAAACGAGAACACTAATAAAATCAGATCACGTCTTTTGAATTCCCCAAGGTGTGCACTTTTACAGCTGAAGTGTTAAACCAACGTTATTAAAATAGCATGGATTGTGAAGAGATTAACTATTTAAATATACAATGGCCAGTCTTTGTGCTATAATTGTAACTAGCATGTATACAATTCTGTACTTTTAAAATAAATTATCATTTATGGGGTCATATTGTGTGTCATTTTATAACGTTTGCTTTAAATATGATTTTACAACACCTTGTCATATTTCATTTAATGCGATTTTGAGATAGCGTTTGTGGTCGAAATACAGAATGGTGCATTATTATATTCATAGCCATGACAAATTACTATTGCTAAAACTTTGATATGCTTGTGCATTGTGACATTTGTCGATANTTGCATCCAGACATTTTTCTTCAATCTATAAAGTAAGAAACATGTACAAAATGAAATCGTCTGTATTTAGACAACCTAAAATCATCATAAACAACCAATGCTGGAAGTTTGAGAAAAACAATGATATTTGGGCTAGAAACAGAATGAGAACACTAATAAAATCAGATCACGTCTTTTGAATTCCCCAATGTGTGCACTTTTACAGCTGCAGTGTTAAACCAACATTCTTAAAATAGCATGGGTTGTGAATAGATTAACTATTTAAATATTCAATGGCCAGTCTTTGTGCTATAGCATGGTTAAAATAGGCGGGTTTAGTTATATATTCAAATTTATGTGCGTTTAACGTAGTTACGTGGTATTCTATAGACCGGTTGATAACAACAACACGACTACAATACTTGGAATCCAGTTTGCATACATTACCTGTTGCTATGTCGGACAAGCCTCAGGCAAGCTTTCGGGTTGTCAAGAACAGCCTTTGTGTTAGAGGTATGCATAAAATTTGCATCTATTAGTAAACCCGCCTATTCTGTACTTTTAAAATAAATCATCATTTAGCGGGTCATATTGTGTGTCATTTTTAAACGTTTGTTTTAAATGTGATTTTGCAACACCTTGTCATATTTCATTCAATGCGATTGTGGTCGAAACACAGAATGGCGCATTATTATATTCATATAGCCATGACAAATTACTATTGCTAAAACTTTGATATGCTTGTGCATTGTGACATTTGTCGATATATTGTATCTGTGGTCTTTTTTTGCGGGGATGGGGGGGGAGGGTCCTTTTTAGTACATAACAATCGTCTGAAGATACGAGATTAGTAAACCATCTGCTTACAAGCGACGCATCCTCAATCGTTTGTTATTAACGTTCATTAGAGGTTATTGCTTTGTGAATGAATAGGCTGTCACCACACGATCTGCATTCTCTATTCCCGCGTAATACAATTCCCATGCACATATGGATTTTTTCTCTATAAGTGTGTGATTTTGCAACACCATGTGTCATGAGACAAACTGCAGGACAGCTGGATTTTACTCTGATAAAGCCAAAAAAGAGCAAATACCTCATAATCTCCAAAGTATCGTATACGGCTGTAAAAATATGTCTTTCATGAAATCATTTTATAACCACTAACATTTTTCCACATCTCTGATAATAGACAGATACCACCGTAAAACCTACATTTTTTTTATACAAACATATATATTATTGGGGTACGAGCAACCACCTCGATCCTCTCCCAGGACCAGGCGTGCNACTAGGATCAGTTGTGAGCTTTGAGATCTTGCAGAGTCGAACCCTGGTGAGATAAGTGCCAGTTAGGAGTTGCGCTTTGATGTTGATGGCAAGGCGTAGACAAGTAGGTCGTATGATGGGTGGGAAGATTGGACAAAGTAGAGACAATTCTACTTCATGAAAAATAAGGAGAGAAGACTTGAGGGAGGTCTCTTCTTGTAGGGTTGTCAGCGCCTTTCTTTCTACAGCGTTAGTGACGATCTTCTTCCAAGATGTATATGAGGACATCTTTTGTACCAGGTCTGCCAGTGGAGGGAGTTCGTAATTCTGTAGAATTGTACTGACCGTCTTTACAGAGCGTATAGAAGGTTCTAGACAAACTGCACTGATGAATAGCCTTTGCTCAATCCTGTGTGATGGTAGTGAGAGGATCTTCCCCAGAAGGCGTAGGTGCAGGAGGTTGACAGTGTCCGAGAGCAGGGGGAGTCCTGAAAGCAAGGGTACGGACTGGATTGCAGCTGTCTTTGGAAGACCAAGGAGTGACTTAAGCAGCAGGCTTTGCATCTTATACTGACTTATCACTGACATAACTCGAAATGAAATCATTCGGCCCATCCAATTACACCAAATTGACAAATATTTCGCCTAATCCTTTACTCGAGACATCCAATGCATTAAAATCAAACTGTATGATTAATTACTCAATTAGAGTAGAACTTTAAATCTCAACTAAATGTACATCCGTGCATTAACACAAATTGGATGATGACCAAATCTTCCACACATTACATCTTAAATGTTCATATGTGGCGGTGGTAATTTAATTATTCATCGATATATGAGGGTAGGAGCTGGAGCCTTGTCCTCGGGTTACTTAAAAAACTTATTTATTTGAAAAGGGAATTTCCCAATTTCTCCCCGGGTTAATGCGCATGCGTAAAACGAAAGCTGGCAAAGTAGGATTATTGTTCTTCGATTAGATGACATGATAAAAGTAAGAATGAGATTTAAACTAAATATGAAATGAAAATCCTCAAAAAGCCCGTGGGTTATCGCAAAACGGTGAAATAGAACGACAGACCTAAACATGATCTTTTAGAACTAAAGCAAATCAATGTTAACCAATTTCAAATCACCAAGGGGCAGGGTTTGTTTGATTTCTTCAGCAAAAACTGGAAAAATTATGTTATGTTCAGACGTCTTTACTCAGGGTAAGCCTAGATTTTTTGTTTTTTACAAAACACCGACGCATATGTAGAATCGTTTAACGGTCTCAGCGTTGAAACGTATTTATTGACACAGCTGAGAAACAATTATACAGGTGAGCAGTTTTTCGATTAACGTTGGGGCGTCATGGTGTAGCGGTCTAGACTCTCGCCTATCAGCTAGCGGGTTGCAGGTTCGAATCTCACCCTTGACGTTATTTTCCTTCAGCAAGAAATCCATCCACATTGTGCTGAACTCCACCTAGGAAAGGTGAATGGGTACCTGGCAGGATTTTTGTCCTTGAATTGCAGTACCCTACTTACAGCGGCACTGCTAAAGCCAGGGTAATTATGCTACATTGTAAAGCGCTTCGGGACGACTGATAAATTTAGTGTCAGGCGCAAGAAAAGAACGAATGAAAATGATAATAATAATAATGATTATTATTATTATTATTATTATCATTATTATTATTATTATTATTATTATTGTTATTATTACTATTATTATTGTTATTATCATATTATTATTATTATTAACGTACAGAAGCATTTTCTCATCTTAGAGCTATACCGTTTCATAATAGCTATCACTAATTGGTTCAATTTTGCATGTTTCCTGCAAAGAAACATATGGGGTATATCCAATTGTCATGCATGTCAAGAATAACATTTATATTCAGATATATGCATTACATTTGCATCAGGTATATAGTAAACTCGTTTATTGTAGTATAAATTCTAAGAATTATTTTGAATACGCTGATAGAGACCAAGCAGACGTTTCGCACGTGCCGAGATTTCTTTTCACGCCACATTTCGTGGTGTCCATTTCCAGAATGTGATATGTGGAAGAAGATCACAGAGACCATCTCGAACACGAGACAGTAACGACATTATACGCCGAGGAGATTTAATAATTCGGCTGATAAGAGCTTCGTGCCCAAACGACTGAGCAGCAGTTCGTGAAGAAAACAACTTTAAAAGGCCAGTCACACCGGTGAGTGACAGGTACCAATACAGATAGCGTTAAGATCGAGGAATTAGTTAACGTACAGTGGATAGAATACATTGATCTGTTGGATTTGTGTAGAGTCTGTGGTGTTGCAAGAATATTTCGAAAAAGTTCTGATTCACGTTCGTCGAGGAAAAATATATTCCCCCCCCCCTCTCTCTCTCTCTCTCTCTCTCACTCTCTCTCTGTCTATTTATACACCAATCTGTCTGTCTTCTTCCAAAATGAAAATGCCCGCAATTTCTAACCAAATTTCGTGACACATGCAACACACGCACACACCTACCCACACACACGCGAATGCGTGTAGCACTAGTATTCCTCACATAAAATGCGTACGACAGCACTCATATTGGTGGTCTTCTCCACTACATTATTCTATTCTAAGCATATGTCTAGGCTTAGTGGTGTAGTGGTTCTGACTCTTGCCTTTCAACCCGAGGGTCGATTAGGTTCGAATTCCTTCCATGGCTTAAATTTCCTTCAGCAAAACAGTCCACATTGTACTGCACTCAACCCGGGTGAGGTGTATTGGTACCTGTAGGATGAGAATACATTCCTTGAATGCTTTAAGCGCCAAATGGTAGCCATGATATAGGCGGGTAATAATGCAGATAGCGGCAAGAAACACTTCGTAAAGCGCTATATAAGTATTGTGTTGGATGTTTCTAAACGTGTTTGCTTACAATTCCCCATCCACTGAAATCAAAGAAGACAAATATTCAGACATGATCATAACTGAGTATGGTACTCTTTTACGCTGCATAATTTAATTTCTCTTTCTAATGTTCGTGGTAAGCTAATTTGTACAATGACCCCATAATTAAATAATGTACGTATTATTTTGATAACGCTAAAGATTACTTTTTTCTTCAAAAAAATGAGGCCGAAAAGGATGAAAATGGGCCCATTAACATGTACACATGGTACATACGTTCTTTGCAAGCTTATTTTGTTGATTTCGCGCGCTGAAATCTTCAAACACGCCACCGTTCATCTCCATTTCTGTATTCGAGTTGAGTATGTATATTACCAAAATATCTTCAGCTTTCATATCCTTTTAATGTGTTTACAAAGCTCTTTTAACCTATTTGCCGTGTTTACTGATCAAAGGAAAATATTCTGCTAAGAGCTTTTGGCTTGTTTGTCCAGAAATATGGAATTGTCAGATAAAGTTCCTCAAGAAAGACAACCCCTAAAGAGGAAAATAACTTCCCATTTGTACGTTTTGACCGATGAATAAATATGGAATGGAACGTGTTGAATATTGGAGTGGATAGCGGCTGGTGCTCATTGAACAAGACTGTGCTTGTGATTCAGCTTAGAACAAACGGATGACAGATTAAAGCAAATAGATGATAGAATAAAGCAAATATATTATCATATCGTATCTATTAGTTTTATTTGGATAAAACTTGACGTTCTGGAGTTGAATTCAAACCGAAACCCATATCTATATTATGTCGAGAACCCAAGCTACTGAATTTGGGCAAAATTGGACCTTCATAAGCATGATAAATAAAGTTCAAAACTTGTTACCGTCAATGAGATTTAAAGCATTGGACAACGTTGTTTTCGTATAGGATATTCTCAACTTGCTGATTATAAATGCTACCTAAATAGTTGATGGTGTATAAACTAGGCTGTTGAAATAGATATTAGGTTTCAAAATCAACGTTTAGCGCTCCAAAAGGTAACATTCAAAATGTAACAAACATACGCACACTGTGCATCCATTAAACACTTTATTACATTTCTATCTTAATAGTCCCTGTATAACTCAAAATGTAAAATAACTCAAAATGCGTAAAATAACTCAAAATGCGTAACAAACATACGCACACTGTGCGTCCTTTAAACACTTTATTATATTTCTATAAATATCTTGAAAGTCCCTGTATAACTTGATTTGTTGTATTCGTTGTTGTTTTTAAATGAATCTGAAAGTAATAATATAGGTGAGACAGCTCGATTGGATAATTTGTTGAATGACAAAATCATAATGTGACAATTTTTTTATAACTTTACAATTTTTGCTCACTTTTGAAGCCCGCATTTTGTGGTTTTGTTACTGCGAGTGCTTTGGGTCATTCTATTTCTTTCTCTGTTCAAGAATGCCATATGACATGACACATGACTCCTTAACGTTATTAACGTCTCTAACATGGTCAATCAGTAAAAGTCACTTCCCAGCTATCGGGGCCTGTGCCCACAACAGTAAATAGCATAGGATGGGGGTACATGGATGTTTATTGATGGGTGCAAAGCTCCACCCGTGACCGACATTCTCCTATAGAATCCGTCACTGTGAGAAGAAGGGACAAAGGACTGGGACAAAGGAATCAACTTCATTCATCATGTTCATTATTCCACAACAACTACATACAAAAGAAGGTGGATGTTGTAGTCTAGTGGTTACGTCCTTTGACTTCGATCACAGAGAACCAGATTCGATTCCCGTCGGTGCTAATTTCCTTCGGCAAGAAATTCATCCACATTAGCCACTCTCACCCAGGTGATATTTTGGTGCCGTTAGGAAACCACCGTGGTGCCGGTAGGAAACAACCGTCTTGTGGGTGGTATAAGCCCTGGTCACATAGGACCCCGGAAGCAACACGATTCACCCCAAATCTTTGTTAATTCACCGTTAACTGCCTCAGAACAATGAGTCCGTGTGAATCGTGTTGCTTCCGGGATCCTATGTGACCGGGGCTGTAGCAGTGTGCGCCTGACAGGCGACTTGTTATGAATCCAATGACCGGGTAATGATAATGAAGCGCTTTGGTCAGTTTCAGGAACTGATAATGCGCTATATAAATTACGCATGTTATCATTATTAGTAGTTGTCTACATTTCTTCACAGATTAGGATGGAAAGCCATTTCTTTTGTGTGCCCCAGGGTATTGTGAATGCTTGAATTGAAGGTGTTTACTTTGTCCACATCATGTCCCGTCCGCTCACAGTACGTGTAGCACCAGACAGGCTTTTAGTGACTCTTTCATTTAGGCGCGGGAAATAAAAGTACATTAGCCTCCCTCATTTTAAAAGTCACGGAGACTGAGTTGTATTGTCTATAAATGTCCGCATGTCTTGCTTGGCCCATTTTCTTTCTTTTTTTCCTTGCCCGCTTTTACATTATATGTAATGCTTTTTAACATTTTGCTCCATGTTTTTCATTATGTTTTCCCCCTTTTGACTTTTATCATTCAAGGCGGCTTATTAACTTTTATTGGTGGTTTGTACTTATTTTCTTGTTAGTTTCCATTTATACATTTTTTGCCATGTATTTAAAATTAAACAGTGTTCTTGTCTCTGGCATGGAGAATAGTCACGACATACACGTAATGAAACATAAAAATAAAAAAGGGATTAAGTGTGAAAGTCATTCAAACCATGTCTTACTACAAATCGGATGAAACCCAAGACTATTGATGGTAATTATAAACCATGTCAATCCCACGTGATATTTCTCAAGCGACACAACTATTGGCTAAGTTTGAGCCAGTCACCGATTTCATGGGGTTTTACAATCGAATACATTTCTAAGAAAATAACCGGATCTTAAAGGTAGAAAACTACATTTGCACACTTTACGGTTATGCTTACAACTTGTTGTGTACCTCAGATATGCCAAAATAATAATCTCTATGAAGTATTTCGGTTGGATGTAGTCCAGAATATTTAATTCAAATAAAAATCTATTCTTTCATAATTCATCTTGACACCAACGGTATCGCGATACTCTTAGCGTATTACGGTACCACACACAAAAAAAAAACATTGTAAGAGCACATACAGTGCGCACTTTAATACACTGCCACACCATGCGGAATACGCACTGAGAGAGACTCTTGCGCTATAATTGGTCAACGAGGGATCAACGGCTGTTTTGAATTTTGAACGCATGGTCCATTAATTCGAGGCCCGAATAGAAGAACTATTATTGGAATAACTATAAATGCGCCTATCATGACCAATCTTTGTGCTTAATTGATTGGTGATAAGTTCTAACATTTAGTACTCTTCAAAATAACATAACAGTTTTATTTCTATCTTATTCTATCATATCAACCATCAGTTGTTTATTGTCATTTTGTAGTGTGTGAAATGGCCATTCATCCATTTAAAGTGAATCTATTATGGAATCATGGATATGTCATAAAACTGATATCTCCCTGATAAAATGAACTGACACCAAGTGTTCAAGAGGACGTTCACAAACACAAGAAACCAACAATTTGCCGAAACAAATGTCATCCATCATTGTCCATTCAGACGGGTGGAAATGCATCCACGGAATAGAGACGTAATGAGATTGGCACGTCCCTCACATAGAATCAATGATATGTTAACCTAAATACCAAACCCATTCGAAATGCAATACCCGCGCCCATCCCACCGCTGCCGATTAAAAAGTGAAAGACGAGCCCACGAACAGGAAATTGAGAGGAGGGATGAATTCAAATGTTATACAACAATTGAAAGGTGTGCTATCTACGGTTACACGGTGGTGGGTTTTCAGCGATTGCATAAAAGTTATTATTTAGACAGAAACGTAGTCAATATTGCTTTAAAGTTGGATTGAAAAGGGTAAAGAGTAGTTGGATATCTTTTGAAAGTAATATTTTGCGGTAATAGATACACACGCAAACATTCACCGTCCCCCACATACAGTGCTTGCAGTAATTTTCAAGAAATGTGATCCATAGAAGTAAGCTTCAAGAATTTTTTCGTAGTGAATGTATAATTTTGGACAAGTTTCTTAAACATATATGAATGTTTGACCTGCAGATGTTTTAAGAGTATAGAGAAAAGTATAATGTGGAGGCGCCGTGGTGTAGTGGTCGTGACTCTCGCCTTTCAACTAGAGGGTCGTAGGTTCGAATCCTACCCATGACGTCAATTTCCTTCAGCAAGAAATTCATCCACATTGTGCTGCACCCAACCCAGGTGAGGTGGATGGGTACCTGGCAGGAATATTTATTCTTTGAAATGCCAAGTGCGCCGTGAATGCCTGCCGGGCTAAAGCCAGGGTAATAATAATGTAAAGCGCATTGAGCACTCAGCAGAGTGGATACGTGCGCTATATAAATTGCATCTATTATTATTATTATTATACTCATGCAAACTTGCGATTCACTTAAAAAAAAACCGATCCTGCTTTTTGTAGGCCAAATTAGTGACTAAAATTGTTCAAACTACAGATCAAATTTTAATGTTTATTCATGTATTTCAGTTTGCAGTACCAATTCTAAGACACACTGCATAATGTATATCCAAGAATACCATCAGTTGCTGGTCTACTACCAAATATAGCAGGACACAAAACAATATATGTGGGACTTTACGCACAAAAAATGGGCTTCATGAGTTTAAAAAGTGAAAGACGAGCACACGGACAGGAAATGGAGGGGGTCAGACGGTGGATGGATGAACGTGAATATGAAACGTCTGCTATCTACAGTTACATTGCAGAAAAGGCAGCGTTTAATGTGAACCGAAATCAATATTACTTTCTATATTGAGTGAAAGAAGTAAAATGTAGTTTGATATATTTTAAGAGCAGTGTGCCGTAAAGGTTACGCATGCACAAATTGACCCAGCACCCACACACCCAGTGCGTACAATATACTTTAAGAAATGTGATGTAGAAAAGTGGATTTGCTTTAAGAAAAGCTTTCTTTTAATATGTAGATTTGAAAGCGTATTCAATAATTCCTCAAACGCACATAAAAATTATGATGAAAAGTTCTACATGATCATGATGATGAGCCTTCAGATGTTCCAGGTACCTAGAACATTTTATCAACATGCAGATAAATATATATTATACATTTACTGACATCAACATGATAAAAAAAAACCAATCAGGTAAGCCTGTTTTCTATAAACATCTTGATTAAAACAATAATTAGAAAATACAATTGATACAAAGTATCAAAATATAAATTTGAAGGTATAGATTTATAAAGGTCGGGATGCAGAAAGTGATGTGAAACGAGCTGATGTATTCACAAACAAGCCTAAATGATATATGTGTACGAAATTAGGTGACGATATTCGCACGTTCTGGCGTATTTTATTTCGAACAGGCCAATCACCCGTTATTCCTATATGATGCGCTAAATGATTCGCACGGCGGTCCATCGGTGCAGAAATGGGGGAGTGATCGGTGGTATTGTCTGCGGTGTGTAAGTTCGCATTTATTTCGTACGTGAAGCCTGTTGTGTTGGGGTCGTCATTTTTCAATTTGCGATAATAAAGCCATTTCGTGATCGATTTTATTCAAACAAACTATGAACTATTATAGTGATACTTTTAATGCAGCTCACAAAGTACTCAAATATCTGAAGCGCCATCTCTCCGAAAACTGATCTATCGGTTTAAGATTTGAATTAAGAAATGAATGTAACTGGCTATATAACTCAGTACATTTTGAAATACCATTCCAACGGCAGGTTGTTTAACCGATGAATGAAAGAATTTACATCCAATAATGCCATCAGCTAACAGTTAAACTATCAAGCAGATGGAACAGGACACAAAAACAATCCGTATGGGACTACGCACATAAATAAGGCGTCATGCGTTTCGCATCTTTGCGTTACAGCTGCCGTCTGACGAGAGATAAGTCAATCAATAATACCTCATCATGTACACTCTCCTCAAGTTTACACTCCTCCTGATGCCAATTTGCGGAGCTTGTAAACCCAATATTCCTTAAGGATCATCTCCCTTCTTCTCGGTCACAGGTTTTCGTCGGCGCCCCAGTCACATCACTAGTACTACAACAACCATGCTCAGGCTAACGTTATTAGAAAAGACTGGCTCGAAGTCATCCGCACAATTTAAGGCAATAAATACAATTTCATTTTATATTTTATATATTTATTCACTTATTGTCTTCTTTTTTTTTTGAAAAGCAAGATAGTATCATTCACGCCATAAAGGCCTGCTTTACAAGGGAGCCCTACTGCACGCAAACACCCACACATACACAATGATTGCATGACGTCATATCAGAGATTAATTTATACTCTTTTTAAATCAAATATCCTGTGATGAATCAATACATAAAAAACAACACTATATAGTCGAGACGTACAAAACACTTCTCTTTACTTTTATGTTCAATATGATTTTTATGTAACCGTTATTTTAGTAGATATCAGGTTTTCTTCAGTCATATCTAACGTTATCAGAACAAAAGAGTGTGAATTCAACTTAATAATAATAATGATGAACGGCTTTTATATAGCACCTATCAATTCATGAAAATTCCCTAAGCGCTCTACAATTGCAGCATTATTACCCTGGCTTTAGCCCGACAGCCACCAGCGCACTTGGTGTGTGAAGGAATAGATATTCCTACCAGGTACCAATTCACCTCACCCGAGTTGAGTGCAGCACAATGCGGATGAATTTCAAGCTGAAGGAATTTAACGCCATGGGTGGGAATTGAATATAGATAACTTTATTCAATGAAATCATATCAACCTGAAGAAACATTGGAATTATGAATGGGATTCCTTTTCTTAATAAACCTACAACAATTTCCGTAAAATCAAGGTTGTCATTGGACAATATATCCGTACACAACAATCACAAGTCAGTTACGATTGGAATAGCATTAAAAGTACCCTTTGCATTGGCTTTCAACTTAATTCTACCGAAATAGATTATATCGTATTATACCATAATAACCTGGTAACGCGTCGTAAATTTACTCGCTCTGCTGCGGTCGGCCGGAATGTGTGACTGGGAAAGGACACCATCGATTAAATCCCTGCAGCTTAGGATGGATATCTTACACCAATAGATGGGAGTAAAGAAGGAGGATGCTGACCAGAGAGATGCCTCTTCCGCTTAGAAATTGATTTTTGGCAGTCAATGGTTATAGGAATCGATGGCAGTCGTAGAAAAATCGCCATTTTAAGACATCTATTAAAATGCAGACGTAATCTGTTTTACTCGAGATGTATAGACAATTTGTTCTTAGTTTTGAGGAGTAAATCCAGGTTTGTTTACCCAGAATCGCCCCTTGTTCTATGCATGATAAAAGAAATGAAGATATATATGTATGGATTGAGAACCAGCATATTAAATGGAGGAGCGGGTTTTCTGGACTAAAATGATTGATGATAGTATAAAGTAAAATTAAGAAAGAACACCTGAGTTCAGTACAAGGTAATGGATATGTAAAATAAGTAATAACAAGTACATGGAGTAGGGAAAGGAAAAAAATAATAAGATAGCGAGAGAGAAGGGGAGAGAGGAAGAGAGAAGGAGAGAGTGAGGTAATGGGAGAGAGGAAGAGAGAAGAAGAGATTGAGAGCGGGAGAGAGAGGAGGGGGATTTTTGGTAAGTGACCTTTAACACATTGCAGTGGAAACACCTCTCACAAACCGATTCTGCCGATGAAGCCAAATCATAAATGTTCATAAAAGAAAAGTGTTTATGAAATTATTGTCTGTCAAGAAAAAGAGCATCGGCCGATCGGAATAGTGAAATACATCTAAGAAGAAGAACCACTTGTTAGATATAAGAACAACATTATACTTGAATGTGAGAGTTATATCTTTCAAGGAACACCAACTTATGAGCAGCACTTGAGTATCAGTACGTCCAAGATTAAAAAAAAAGTACTTGCAGGTAATTGAGAAAACTATCATGAACATTAGATTTGGCTAAATCTTAAAAGAGAATTGGCTCGTTATTTAAGTGCCCCATCTTCAAATATCACACCGTTTGGAGCAGCGCTTGAAGAGTGGAATAGACGGCAGCTATAAAGAACAATTGATTTCATAAATTCACAATCCATTACGATCAGGACTTGTAAAAGTCTTAAGGTTCTGAAATGTGAGAGAAGTTTTTTGTTCCTTTTACAATTTGAAGTGCAAATTGCGTTTCAAAGATTCCATAGTTTTTATTATGTGGTTATGAAAGTAATTATGAAACAACGCTTTGCCCTATATTGTTAAGATACATTTTGACTTATGTAATAAAGTTTATATCAACATCTTGCGAACAATATATTGACGGTTATTATTAATTCGATTTTTATGATATGCCACAATTTTCACTCGTGTGATCAATGCTAGGATTATGGAGAACAATTTGTGGGGCCTAATCAAGGGCAAAATATAGGTGGACACCGAAAAAAAGGAATGAAAACGCATTTAGTCAGAGACGGGCAGGTGTGTCATGCTGGAAATTCCTTTTTTCAGTTTTCAAACTTTCTTAAATTTTAGATTTCAAACTCACAAAAAACTTTTTTAGTGGACGGAAAATGATTTAAACAATGAAAAAATCAATATCTAAATTTTTGGTGATATAAAGCATTTATTTCAACTATCTAGAATATCCTTTATTTTCTACGCACTTACAGAAGTCTATTTATGTACCAAATTGGATTATTTTAAAATTTAATATACCTTTACTGCTACAAAGGACAGCATCCTTTTCAAAGAGTCATGCAATCATTTAAATTACCCCCCCCCCCCCCCCCCCCCCCCCTCCCCCGTGTGCTCCGGGCTTTACAAACTCTCTGGTCACTGGAAGACAAAGGCCACACCTCAACACAATTTTCTCAAACAACACGGTGTGTTTTTATTTCATCAAGAACAGAAGAAAATCAATGCATACGCAAGGGGTATATGTGGAGATCTAAGCTAAAAATCATTTAAATAATAGAAACGTTGCTGCGTGAGAATATATTGTTGGTGCATGGAAACGCAGATAATAATGATAATATATATCATTTAAACACGCCATCTCTCTAGTCACCTATTCAGAGGCGCGAGACAAAATTATCTGTTTTGTTATTACCCGGCAATAGCATAGCTGCCATGTAGGCGCTTCTGCGTCACATTCATCTTACCAGGGTTGAGGGAAGAACAATGTGGATAAATTTCTTGCTGAAGGAAATTGACGCCATGGGTGAGATTCGAACCTACGACCCTCGGGTTGAAAGGCGAGATTCAGAGCCACTACACCACGGTGCCTCCAGATCTGTACGGATTTTAGAAAAAAAAAAAGACTTGTATATCGTGCTATACAGAAAAGAATAACTACCAAAAACTGTTTTCAACACAAAATTCTTACCGCATTTACGTAATTTTGCGAACAAGTATATAAATAATAAACAATTCTGTTGGAGGAACATAAAAGATACTAACAGATAATTTTTCCCAAAATTGTTCATCATTCATTACTCCAAAAGTTCAGTTAAGTAGGTAACAGAATCGAATGAGAAAAAATCATGAAAATTCATTGATCATATAATCTCTAAACCTGACGCTTTTGTCTGAATCCAGCGTGTCACCGCCAGCACTCAAGAACATCCAGTAAAGAACAAAGGAGATACTGATGATATTTTTACCAGAATTGGTCCCCATTTAAGACGACCCCCCCCCCCCCTCTCCCCTGGGTTCCGTAAGGTAGAAAGCATGAATAAAAGAATCGAATGATAAAAAAAAATCATGAAAATTCATAAATTGTAATTAATTCTCTAAAACTTGGCGCCTTTCGTCTGAATTCAGCGTGACATTGCCAACACTCAAGGATATCCCGTATCGAATTATTTGGAAAATTAGACATTCTTGGGAATATGAAGGATTTATCTTACAAGTCCTACTTGAATTCTACTAAAAAGTAAATCACAAAGGATCTCTACATCTTATCGAATATCATCTCAATTTAGAAATACATTTCTCTTAGAAAGAATTGATATGAATTTCAGCACATTCGAGCTGAAATACATATGTCATTAATATGTGCCAATACATTTCATTTTATGAAGAAGATAATAATAGTTCCAGACTAAAGAGAAAAGGGTATAAACTGATGGACACTGCTAATTTTAAATCTTTTAGATCCCAATTATTCGCAGAATTATTTTGCGACTAAGAGAATAATGAGTAACGTCACGACGTCACCACAAAACTACCCATGTTTTCCGAAAAGTTAGTATGCATAACAATTTAGATTTTAAGAGTGAACAGATTTTTGTCAACTTTAAAAGCTTTGTTCTCTTTGTAGATTTCTGAGAAAGTATCATTTTACATTGACACTTCAATCAGAACTAGTGCATGAATATCACTTTCCTCGTCGGGCAAAGAAATATTTTGAACAATCAATCTAGTTTCTTGCAAACATATATGAAACCAATTAACTTAAACTATAATACGAAAGCAGATGAAAAGTTGATGGCGACAGATAATTTCTTAAAATGTAAATCAAAAGTGTTCAGATGTAAATGATACTTTATTTCTGCTCTCTTTTCTTTTATTTGTAAATAATATCTAGTCGTAAACTGGTGCCTTAAGTGGAATAGGTGATAAGGAGACGTGTGTTTGATATTTATTTATACGCTAATGGATATTAGTATTGGTGTCGATTTCATTCTTGCTAGATTAGCATACATAGCCTATATAGCCTATATCTCATTGTTATTGCAAGCAATTTTTTTCGATTTCATTTCTTGTAGAGAATCTGGTGGAAATTATTGCATGCTTTCTGACAATGAGGTTTGATCAAAGATGTTTCATTTGCAAATGGTAAACAGAAAAGGAGGTAAACTTTATCTAGGTATTTTAGATTTTACCAGTACGTTCAACAATAGTTGGTCTTCCATGGGGCCCTGGAGCACATTACAATACACTTATAATGAAATACGATAATACATACATGTAATACAATAGATATAATACATTGAAATAGAAGGTTGATATTGAAAAAGAAAAAAATATATCATAAACAATTAGGTACTTTAAGTTGATAAAACAAAATGGCAGCATTGAAATCATTGTTTTATTGAGAAAAAATCTTATGATTCTTCGGCAACAAATAATTCTACAATTTTAATTCAAACGTCTCCAAATGAATAATCTGCTTAATTTTTAGGGTAACATAGTCCATTGCCTAGAACCATCGTAACATATTATTGCACAATATTGCATTCTGCAATAGTCATTGCGACATTTACTAAGAATAACTGAATAAGGTGGTGGTCTGAATACCACCGAGTTTTAAAATCACGCGCAGATGAAATCCACCGGTTTGAGAACATAGTTGTAATAATCTGGATATACCGTAAATCATTTATACATTTAAAAACCTAAAAAAAATGAACTAAATACCAAGAAAATGATCAAGAATCTTTGAAAGCAGCAGTTTCTAATGATCATCAATCATGAAAAAATGTGACCAACCTTTTCAAATGAAGACACCACCTAGATTTTGACAAAGAGGACACACATTTTATCGCAACAAAGATAACCCAATGTTTTACTCTGGTGAAACTAGCCTTGAACAGATGTTTTTTTTTTTTTACTATTTATGAATTCCGGGCAGAATAATTTTCAACAAATTAAAAAAAAATGATTTCGTAAAATACTCTAAATGCTGCAGACATGCAGACGTTTATAACTCACCTCTGAATCGGTAATTCTGCATTAAAACGTATCTACAACATTCAGATATGATTCGAAATAATCGGCCTTTATATTTTAATATGGAGGTACTTCGCGACATCAGTGGTATGTCTTGGTTTATTGGGAGATGCTAATGGCTAATGGATCTTGGCATGAAAGTTGATCTTTTTGAGAGGTCATGGAAAGAGCAATTTTCTATTTAACTTTACTTTTAGCAAATATCAAAATGTGCATTTTAAAAATCAGTGAGGGGAGAAGGTTAAAATGTTTCTATAAAAATCGGAATGTCTTTTTTTTCACATGTATACATTAGAACGAAAGAACATGTTTCCGCATGTAAGGGTCGAGTCACGTCTAAAGTTGTACAGCTAAGGGAAGTGGGGGTATTTCATGAGTTACAAATTGACACTTATAATTTCTCTGTTCTGTGTTGTATACATAAGATTTTCACGCTATTAATTTTTTTTGCTCGATTAATTTATTATTCAAACAAAAGGTAGNACTATAATACGAAAGCAGATGAAAAGTTGATGGCGACAGATAATTTCTTAAAATGTAAATCAAAAGTGTTCAGATGTAAATGATACTTTATTTCTGCTCTCTTTTCTTTTATTTGTAAATAATATCTAGTCGTAAACTGGTGCCTTAAGTGGAATAGGTGATAAGGAGACGTGTGTTTGATATTTATTTATACGCTAATGGATATTAGTATTGGTGTCGATTTCATTCTTGCTAGATTAGCATACATAGCCTATATAGCCTATATCTCATTGTTATTGCAAGCAATTTTTTTCGATTTCATTTCTTGTAGAGAATCTGGTGGAAATTATTGCATGCTTTCTGACAATGAGGTTTGATCAAAGATGTTTCATTTGCAAATGGTAAACAGAAAAGGAGGTAAACTTTATCTAGGTATTTTAGATTTTACCAGTACGTTCAACAATAGTTGGTCTTCCATGGGGCCCTGGAGCACATTACAATACACTTATAATGAAATACGATAATACATACATGTAATACAATAGATATAATACATTGAAATAGAAGGTTGATATTGAAAAAGAAAAAAATATATCATAAACAATTAGGTACTTTAAGTTGATAAAACAAAATGGCAGCATTGAAATCATTGTTTTATTGAGAAAAAATCTTATGATTCTTCGGCAACAAATAATTCTACAATTTTAATTCAAACGTCTCCAAATGAATAATCTGCTTAATTTTTAGGGTAACATAGTCCATTGCCTAGAACCATCGTAACATATTATTGCACAATATTGCATTCTGCAATAGTCATTGCGACATTTACTAAGAATAACTGAATAAGGTGGTGGTCTGAATACCACCGAGTTTTAAAATCACGCGCAGATGAAATCCACCGGTTTGAGAACATAGTTGTAATAATCTGGATATACCGTAAATCATTTATACATTTAAAAACCTAAAAAAAATGAACTAAATACCAAGAAAATGATCAAGAATCTTTGAAAGCAGCAGTTTCTAATGATCATCAATCATGAAAAAATGTGACCAACCTTTTCAAATGAAGACACCACCTAGATTTTGACAAAGAGGACACACATTTTATCGCAACAAAGATAACCCAATGTTTTACTCTGGTGAAACTAGCCTTGAACAGATGTTTTTTTTTTTTTACTATTTATGAATTCCGGGCAGAATAATTTTCAACAAATTAAAAAAAAATGATTTCGTAAAATACTCTAAATGCTGCAGACATGCAGACGTTTATAACTCACCTCTGAATCGGTAATTCTGCATTAAAACGTATCTACAACATTCAGATATGATTCGAAATAATCGGCCTTTATATTTTAATATGGAGGTACTTCGCGACATCAGTGGTATGTCTTGGTTTATTGGGAGATGCTAATGGCTAATGGATCTTGGCATGAAAGTTGATCTTTTTGAGAGGTCATGGAAAGAGCAATTTTCTATTTAACTTTACTTTTAGCAAATATCAAAATGTGCATTTTAAAAATCAGTGAGGGGAGAAGGTTAAAATGTTTCTATAAAAATCGGAATGTCTTTTTTTTCACATGTATACATTAGAACGAAAGAACATGTTTCCGCATGTAAGGGTCGAGTCACGTCTAAAGTTGTACAGCTAAGGGAAGTGGGGGTATTTCATGAGTTACAAATTGACACTTATAATTTCTCTGTTCTGTGTTGTATACATAAGATTTTCACGCTATTAATTTTTTTTGCTCGATTAATTTATTATTCAAACAAAAGGTAACATATTTGATATTCTACTTTTCATATATTATGTTAGATAATATCATAATGTACGATAAGACTTTGGCATTGTTTTTATAACTAAGCTATATGTAATCAGTGAATGGAAAATAAAAACATTTTAATAATGATGGTGGCTACTTGTATAGCGCACAGGTCCACCTTATCGGTGCTCATGGCGCTGAAAGCTTTACACTCATTATTACCCGGCTCTAGCTGGCAGCCATTACGGCGCTCCGTATTACAAGGAATTTCTTCCAGCCGTCCCCATTTACCTCACCTGGGTCGAGTGCAGCACAATGTGGATGCATTTCTTGCTGAAGGAAATTGACGCCATATGTGGGATTCAAAACCTACGATCGTCTGGTTGAAAGGCGAGAGTCAGAACCACTACACTACGGCGCCTCTTTTTTTTAAAGAATAATTGCCAAAGAAGGACAAAATAAAACTATGTAACGTTGAATGATATTGCCCAAATACGAAAAAAATCTCATGCGTCTGGTTAATATCTACAGCATTACTTTTGATAAAGTCATCATACATATTGATTCGAAGACTAAAAAATCCAAGCCATGATACATAACAAAGAATATACCCTTCCCACTAACTGTCAAGTTTCATAATTTGTTCTGACGTCTTTTATGAATAAATGCATTTGTGGATTATTATCAAGACGACAGGCGTCTTTTCTTAAAATCACGCTGTAATACATCTAAGTCACCAAGATAAAGGAGACATGGATACCTTGAAAAAAGCTTACTTGAAAGAGAGAGTTGCATTTCTTTTGTTTAGGTGGATCGCGATTTTTTTTTATACATCCCTCATGAAAGGATATGGATATAGGCATATGAAGTGAAGAACAAGCAAATTATGACTCGAATCATATAACAAGCTCGGAGAAATCGCTGGAAGATAATTTATACCGACATGTTAGGTTAACATCAATGAGAAATTGACTATGATGATGTGTAAATGACATTTTGTAATGTTACTTGACTTATTGAGAATTCCCAACCAAGATTTAAAGACGGCATTTATGTTTAGATTTATTTATCACGCTATGTATAATCACTACTTAACGAACTTCGCCATTTTATCATCTCTTGACATGTCTTTCTTTTCAATATTTTCCCTTTGATTTATTATTTTATCCTACATTGCTCATATTCTATCTGGCTTCTCTCTTTCCCCTCTCCATTCATTTTTGGATTTGGCTTTTAAGAGGACACTTTGTCCGTTGTAACTATTCAATTATACATTGCATATTATATAAATATATACTGTTATGAAAGGTTCTGGTTAAAACTATGGGTCCGATGTGCCCGCAAATAGTACTTTTGCAGGCACAGAGGGACCATAGTTTTAATCCAGAAATTTGAATGAACACAGTATATATTTGTTTTATATACTGGATACATTTATAAAAAAAAAATCTGAAGTGCTTTATTGTTTATACATTTAGTATATCATGTATAATCATGTTTTATAAAGTATTTTGTATTTTGCAATCTTTAGATCTATACGAGGCCCCTTGGAAGAACAATATTTGTTATTGACAGTACCGACCTGTTTAAAGAAGGCCCGAATAAATATGTAAACAAATGTGATCAGATGTAACTCATATGGCATATAAGGGAACTAAAATGTATTTCAAATGTAGACGGTTAAGAACACCCGTGTGTTTGCAGACGTCGTCAATATCGTAATGGAAATAGAGAGTGTTCTCAAATTTCATTTTTATAGATGACATTGGCTCTGCAAACAACTTTACCCTGAGATGTGAGCTCACGCTCTCCCGTGCTTTTGCTCTCACCGACATAAACACCTGCGGGCTCTACTTTCAAAGAAATGAGACAAGAAAAGTCACTAAATCATTTTCAAATATAAACATATTACGCACGTTTCTGTTTATACATGAATACTTTCAAAGTAGGAATTCGGCCAGGAAGAGAAAGCGCGAATACTTCCAAAATCTTGTTTTTATTTTTTGTTAGTTCGTGTGTATGTATATACATAATTAACCATAAAAGTGACAGGGACGGATCCATAATTTTCAAATAGGGAGGGGGATTATGGAAATTTCTGACAAAAAAAGAATATTTATGGTAAAGCTCTCAACGAATGAAAGAGATATGACGGTCCCTTGGTTTGTTGAGACGGTCCATCGGCATCGCCAAGGGGGGGGGGGGGGGGGNAGACAAGAAAAGTCACTAAATCATTTTCAAATATAAACATATTACGCACGTTTCTCTCGTATGTCGTATTATACTGATTACAAGAAACACACGGATTGGTCTATAAATAATGCAGTATAATTATACATGATTCTTTTCAAAATAGGAATTTGGCCAGGAAGCAAAAGCAGGAATACTACTAAAATCCTTTTTTTTTTAACTTTCTGTAAGTTATGTGTATGTGTGCATATATGATTAACCGTTAACACTTAACCATTAACATCTAACAGAGGCAGATTTTTTCAAGTTTTCAAATATGGAGGGGGCAGAAATTATGAAATTTTCTGACAAAAAAAGAGCTTTTATATCAAGGCCGTCAATAATGAGCGAAAGAAATAAAGGCGGCCCCTGGTTTGTCGAGATGGCCCTCAGTATCACTAAAAGGGGGGCCATGGCCCCTTGTGCCCCCTCCTGGATCCGCCTATGGGTAATTCAGTATTCTATGTTTCAAAGTGTATAACCACTGTTATCTTCAGAGCGCTTCCTGATTCTTGGAATGGATAAGGACATTCTTAATTCACTCAATTCTAACATAAAATCACATTTTCGGCGAAACACAGATAAAAATCACCTGTAAAAATCATTTTCTCGCGCTATAAAAATATGAACGAGACGTCTCTAGACGGCTATAGTTACGACTAATTTATTTTTATGAGTATCGAATCTACCTGCTCAAGTGCTTATCATAATGTTACTTTTACAAAATAATTCGCATCAACCCTCATTTCCCTAACCCATCTATGATAATTATAGGTGCGTTCCCTTCCGTAAAAAATGGATGATTTGGACCGCTTCAAAGCATGAGACTATAGGCCACTCTAAAAAGATATGAGTGAACATGTACTCTCAGGAGCAAGTGTTTGTTTTTTTCGACAAGAGCCATTATTTAAGTTACCTTCAAGTGATTTTCTTTTCGTTAAACCCTTTTATATTAATCCAATATAACATATAGTATTATGGCTATAATGATCATGGGTGTCACTAAAAAGAATGAAAAGCGTACAACAAATTCATTCAAATTTCACCGTCTGTAGAAATTTGTTGTTCTCCGAGTGAAAATTTGCACTCATTATTTTTGCAAAGATTACAAACACTTAAGAAATAATCAACACTGATTCACATACGCCGGGCTAAAACCAGGGTGATTTTAATGTACTGGATGCAGAGAGCTGATATTTTCTCACAAAGAAATATAGGCGCTATATAAATGCTTGGTATGAGAAAAGTGACTGGGCGTAGCGGCGCGGCGTGCGTGCTCTTTGACACAGTTATAAATCTAGTTGAGTTGGTTCCCGAGATGCGGGTTCGAGCCCCGACTGCGTCTATCGGATGGTGACGTTAAAGATCGGCCCTTCTTTCTCTCTTCTTCTCCTGGCGTATATATTTAAATTTGAATGATACATGCCTTAAAACTTTTCTTCCCCCCCCCCTCTCTCTCCCTCTCTCTCGCTCTCTATGTCTCTCTCTCTCTCTCCCTTTCTCTCTCTGTCTGTCTCTCTCTCTCTGTCTCTCTCTCTCTCTCTTTATATATTTCTCTCAAGGTTTTATGTTAAGAATGTTCGTATTGCATTGTGTTAGCAAAATCCACGAAGCGGGCCGCCGCTGCCCATTCGTTAGGATGAAGCTGATCTTTCGGGTTCTTGATACGAACCGTCGATCGGCAAAGATCAACCAAGAAACATCATTACATGAAAGTAAATGAGCGATTAGTGCCCTCGGCTTAAAGGGGTTCAAACTTTAACGGTCATTATACCTGAAACCATTAGCCCCGGTCACACATATAGGGCCTACAAACATCGGGCAGAATGCAAGAATGAACACTGGATTTGTAATCATCCCACCATCCACGACTGCAGTACGTCAATATACGTACCCACGATCTACGATTTTGTACATTACAAAAGATATACAATGTTCTCAAAATCGTGAGATCGTAGCCCTTTAAAAAAGAATACTGGGGATGGTATCGTAGGATAAGCGTACAGTCATTGTTGTACGATGTTCATGCAGACACCTTACGATCCTACAATACTATTGCATTTTTCGAAACAAATATCGTACAGTTTCTTCAAGATCACCGCAGGACCGCAGCACAATGACCTCTGCGCTGATCTGAAAACCCCGCTTAACAAAATGATAAGAGATACATATAACGGAAATTTATATGAAAATCGTGCGAACATCTTATCCCACCCCAGGGAGATCATGCAAATAGAGGATACGACCAGTTTACGACCACCTTACGATGACCGTAGGCTGAATGCAAGCTAGGCACTGATATGTTTTAGAAATTGGTCGCCAAAGGCTTGCATGTGATGGACGATAGAAAACATGCACTCGTTTTCTCCCCTACTCAAGTCTCCGTCCACCAATTTCGCAAGCCCACTATTAACTGATCATGTGTAACTGGGGTCATTAGCCTGATTCAGAACGACCAGCCCACGTACACTGACCCGATTGTAACAAGAACATATAATGATCCCTGCAGGGTGTTACAAGTCTCTCGTTATTTCGTGTCGGTATTACCAAAAAATAGACAATTTGTACAATTTGTAATGATGCATTACTCTGTTTTGAAAATGTCGTTTTTATCGTCTTTCTTGTCCACATTCTCCGTTATCCTAAACTGTTTTCGGCGTCTTTTGCGTTTGTATTTATTGTATTCTTTTTATTCATTATAAAAATCGCATTTTTGTATGGAGGTTATAATAAATCACATAACAATATGAAACAGTTCATCATATTAATTCTCTATTATGTATTCATTCGATAAATTTATGACTGTATTATTTGAACTATTAAAGGAATTGAAAAATAAAATGATTTGATTTGATTTGATTTGAAACTGAAATTTAATTTCAAAACACGAGGGATAATTACTGTGGAAGTAAGGTTAAGGTCATTATACTTTTTGCATTAATTCACACCATTA
>BQKZ01003320.1:12887-23818 GCA_036244855.1 Temnopleurus reevesii
TGAAGTAGCAATAATGATAGAAGATGAAGCCACCAAGCACCTCATTAATTCAACATCGGGTCATTGATGCCTCATTATGAGATGGATTGATTGTTACGTCACACTAGCTATATACATCGAATAAACGATTGCTCGGCCATGAATGAAAGATGCTACATTTCAAAATAAAATCTATATCAACTAGATATAAGCTATATCCGAAAATAAAGTGGGCTATGGACAATAGAGCGGTACGCCATGTATTGAACTGTGCGGAAACAACAATCACAAGCAGGTTCCGATTTGATTAGCATTACAAATGAGCATTGAATTGGCAATCGACTTTAGTTCTACGGAAATGGTTTATATCGTGTTTATCATAAAATCCTATCTTTCTCCTTTACAGATACGGATCGTAGCAGCGACGCGTATGGTCGTCAGTTCATCGTTGTCCTCCCCATTGTGGCCGATACCAACATCCGAATGGTTCACAACATATACATGTCATCACGAAGCAGGTATTCATTATAAAAACAGTCTCTTATTCTATGAGGAGGATTGTAACTATTTTATTTTTTTCCTATTAAGTAGGCAGCTAAAGATTCTTAAGGCCCCGGTCACATAGAGGCCCAGAAGCAACATGATTCAACACGGCTCTTTGTTGATTCACATTTAACTGTATTAGAACAAAGAGTCGTGTTGAATCGTTTTAATTCCGGGACCCTATGTGGCCAGGGCATAAGGTCTCTTCTTCCTGTAAGGAAGGTTGAAATCGTTTTATAGTTATGCCCCAGTCACATAGAAGCCCCGAATGAACACGATTCAACACGAATATTTGTTCTGAGGTATAACTGTGAACTGAACAGAGAGTCGTGTTCGATTGTGTTGCTCCCAGGCTTCTATGTATGCTGGGGCCTCAGATTGAAGTGTAAGGCCCCGGTCACATAGGACCCCGGAAGCAACACGACTCAACACGACTCTTTGTTAATTCACAGTTAACTGCCTCCGAACAAAGAGTCGTGATGAATCATGTTCCTTCCTGGGCCCTATGTGACCGGAACTTAAGGAAGTTTGAAATCATTGTATTGTTATGCCCCAGTCAAATAGAAGCCCCGAATGACTACGATTCAAAACGACTCTTTGTACTGAGGTAGCTAACTGTGAACTGAACAAAGAGCCGTGTTCGATTGTGTTGCTTCCGGGCTTCTATGTGACTGAAGCCTAAGATTGAAGTGTGATATTCTTCTTCGAAGTAAGCAAATAGACATTCATAAGGTGTAGCAAAAGAAAAAAAATCAATAAATGTATATCCGACCAATATGAACAGCGTATGCACATACAAGATACCACTTGAAATAAATTACATGCCTGGTCAGTAGCTAACACTTTAACGTCTGTAAATACAACTTTGAAAAAGACATAGAAAATCACGTTCCTGCAGATGAAATTCAAAACGATTATATCTGTATATTCTAGTCAAGCAAGGAAGATGAGATAGATGTGAACGTGTTTGAGAGTATTGTTTTTTCCGATACTGTTTCCTTCTATATGCACGTTTTAAAGTGAAATAAATTAGATAAGATTCAGATCATTCTTCATGAATCGCTTTTTAGTATCACATTTTTGGAGGGGATGAGCCTCTGCTGAAAGACTTTAATCTGAGAGAGACGCTTTCGTTGTTTCTTGTTGTCATTGTGACCGTTTGTGTTTTGTGTATGTGTGTTGAGTGTGTTTTTTTTTTACTATCATTATTGATATTTATAAAGTTTTGTGATATTGTTGAATTGTTTTTATTCAATAAAAGAAAATATAAAGACAAACTGTGTTTTTGTGTTGGAAACTGGAATAAAGCATCGTAGACTCATGTGTACCTCGACAAACAGCTTTAAGAAAAGAAAACTCCCTGATCGTGTTTAGCCCACGAAGATGCATCTGGGGTGAAAAAAAATCACCCCTTAAAGGTTGACTCACACCTTTGCATTTTTAGCACCTAGCGTTTTTGTTCAAGGAGCGTACGCCGAACGTTAGTCAAAATGGCCTGCGTCTTGTGAGTCTAAAGGCCACCGCACACTACTCGACTTTTAGTCGTAAGACCTTAAGACCAATTTTGCAACTGCTGAAACAAGCTATAACACGTCGTCTAACGGCGAGGTACTTGACACTTGATACTTGAGGAGGTGTTAGGCATCAATTATTTTGCCATGATGCAATGTATTAAAGCGTATTCCAGTATTTCAAAAATTGGTCTTAAGGTCTTACGACTGATAGTCGTGTAGTGTGCGGTGGCCTTAACTAGCGTTTTTAATCTCTTGAAACGCAGGGTCGTTGGCTAAAGATGAAAATGTGTGAGTCAGCCTTCAAAGTGAAGCTTTTAGGTATAGGTGTAAAATATGTGGGCATGCGTGTGTACGTTTGTGTGCGTGTATGTTTGTGAGACTATCACTATCACTACTCCACCCATTATCACCATCATAATCACCGTTATCATCATAATCACCATCCCCATCAGCAGCAGCAGTGTCACCATCATCAACATCACCATCGTCATCATCATCATCATCATCATCATTATCGTCTTCACCATCATCATCATCATCAACATCACCATCATCAACACCACCGCCATCATCATCATCAACATCATTATCACCATCATCGTTATCATCATCATCGTTATCATCATCATCATTATCATTCTCGTCGCCTCATTCTTTTTCTTTGCCTGTCAAGGCATTGAACGATGAAACCTCTGCATCGTCATGGGCCTGTAACATATGAAATGTAATTAAGCTTACGATACTAATATTAATCGTAGTTCTATGGCAAAATGTGTACCAAAGATATACGATTAATTGCCAAATTATCTTTATGATACAAGCCCCATATCTCCACAGCCAGGTATAACTTAAGATCTATAGTAGATAAGGAACGAGTCTATGATTGTCCGTACGACCTCGAGACGGTGATTACCCCTCGACTTCATCAACGCCTTGATTGATACAGATACCTTACACATAGGAATAGTAACCATGGTGATGATAGTCATCATGGTCATAACCATCACGTGTGTAGTGGAGCAAGGAGAAACTGATGAGAAAATCATCTGTGTTTCTAGGCATCCGGTTTGAGAAAGCACTCTGGTGTGATGACAGTTTGTGCGTGTGTGTGCGGGTGGGCATGTGCGTGGGTGTGTTTCTGTGGAAAACTATAGAATTTGTATTTCTGTGCGTTAAGGTGATGGCGTGAGTGGATGTGCGTGTGTGTGTGTGTGTGTGTGTGTGTGTATGTGCGTGTTTATGTGTGTACATGAAAGAAAAGACGATAAACAAAGTGTCAATTAATCACACAGTATGTATGCCCTCGTGTAAATGTGCGATAAAATAGGTTTTACGAGAGTGTGCGTTTGTGTGCATGAGAGAGAAAGACTGGTACAAGTAATGAGTTTAATTCGGACGTCATGGTATGTATATGTGTGCGTATAAATTCGATAGAATCTGTTTTATGTTCCGCAAACTGAGATTTGTATAGACTTTTGTGGTATGTGTGTGTGCGTGTGTGTGTGTTTATTACTTCGTGCTAAGCAAAATAGACACATATAAAATCATCATAATGTATATGAGTGTGTGAGTGTGTATGTGTGTACGTGATGGACCCCTCAGAAGAACAGCCTTATGGCTGAGGAGGGTGTCCCAGCCCACGTGTGGAAAATAAATAAAAAAAAATGAAAAAATGACAATTTCGTATATGAGTGTGTACATCTGTATATGTGTGTGTGTATACGCGTGCAAAAGAGATGAAGAGAGAGTACATTTTTTTAATGGTTAAACGTCACAAAGGAATAATTTGCCAATTATCTGTGAAGATTTGGACGGATGGCATTCTATTCAAAGGTTTAATAGTGTTAGTCACTCTTCATTTTTCGAAGGAGTTCCTAATGAATTCACCTCAGGGCCTCATACTTTTAATATGATTGATCTTTTGTTCGAATATATTCTCATTACACTGAGCTTTCCTGAATCATCTATTCTAAGAAGACTCTTTATCAAGTTACATTTAATCTGTTTCGGATGGTGTTAATTACACATTTATTTCTAAACTTTCTAAATGTACAGCGCTAAGATTTTCGGCCGAATAGAATACATTTAGTAAAATAGACGATATAGTAAGCTCATCTTCTTTAAGTAAGGTAACCACTAGTGGATAATAAGACTTAACACACCTGCACAATGATCAAATGTTTCGATTTTCTATTCTAACATATACGAAACAGAGACAATGATTTTTATTTGTGTGCTTGAATTCGATATTCGTCTCAGATATCGAAAGATATCATCGTGATGTGTTAGGAGCTTGTTTTATGACGGCCTGCAGATTAACTCTGTCAAAAGCAAGACTAGTGCATTTGGTAGATGTGCAGATGCATGGTAGGGTTAAAATTGAAGAAGCCAGGAAAGAGTCACGAAGCGAAAGACATTAGGAAGCGACGCTTTCGATCAAAGAGCGACCAAAGAGCGACTTTCTAAAGACGAGATTTTACGCTCGACATAATCAGTAAGGTACTAATCTATTCTCCAACCTACTCATTGAAAAATGAATTTCCATTAAATTCAATTTATTTATTGGAGGTATCTGAAATATAAGAAATAATTGCGATTGACTAATTTCTTAAAATTAGGAAATTTCAAAAATCAATATGTTGTCAGGAATCTTTTAGTGTAAAATATTAATCGGTGATATTAAGTTAAAATAAAAAGAAAAAAGAAAACTAAAATTACGAGCGTTGAATTACACTCAAATATTCATTTAATGATGTTCTTATAGTAAGAGAACTTGTATTTGGTGTAAGGGAATTTCAATTACAATGATAGTAGATACTCCTTCGCAAAACTTTGTTATAAATTTGATATTCATAAGTTTGATTTTCGGCGAAATTAAGACATGCATATTTTTTGTGTGTGTCTGTGTGGTTTTTAAGATATGGAAAAGGAAAAGGAATCAAATTTAATTCAATTCAATGTGTATTTATTCAATTCCAAAGGGAAAAAGTAATGTACTGGGTACAATATGTAAATAAAATAGGATGATGGGACAGCTGAGAAGAACGAAGTCTTTTGTGATGCTGCCACGTGCCAAATACGGTATGCATAGAATATAAACCAAGTATATGTAAAAATATAAAAGTACAGATTAGAATATATATATAAATATAAAAACAATGAAAGAGGCATATATGTTAAAATCATTAATATACATAATCCGATTTGGGGTTATAATCAACATAATACAAAGAAGTATTTGAGTGACATAAAATGATCAAAACAATATGACGAGCCATCAGGAAGTATTAAAGCAAAAAGAAAGAAACCAAATTAAATAAAAGAAGCGAATAAAAATTAGATGAATAAGGAAAAGTAATTAAAATGCAATATAATATATGAAAAACAATAAACAACGACGTTTACACGAGTGGGGACGTCATGTCAAACTGTTCCTATTTCTAAAAGTACGTTGCCGTAATGGTTATTTTTTGGCATTTTTATTATTTTAGGTAACCCGTTTCATAATTAACCTTGTGATTCATATAGACAGGGACTGTCTGGTTCCATTTGTCAAATGGAATATTTTTTTTATTTAGGTTTTCAATTGCTTTCCCCTAAAACCTAGTCCCTACTTTGCTTTAGGTATTGATTTTTTGTTAGTTCGCCCAAATCTTTAAATGAAGGTATTATGTTACATTAATACAATAGCATTTCTTCTCCTCCTCTTTGTTCTCTTTAAAAAATATCGATGAATTGAACTGTATTGCTGTCTATTATAATACTAATGAGGTATTATCAACATTATTATCAACATTATTATCTACCAATCTAGCATTTATTGTTTGAATATTGCAACGCAAATGAAACCTATTACCCTACTTCACGCTGGTAGTGAAAATGGCCACGATATCCTTTCCGGATGTAATCAAGATGTTGTTTATGTATACAAATTTAAAACTATTTTTGTCTCTTCCTTTCATTTTTGCTTCTCGCAACAGGAAGTTAATTCCGGTAGCGTATGAAATATGCGTGCACCCTAAAGTGCGGGAAGAGAGGGGTTGGGGCCTCCCGGTGAGGAAGATGGGGACGCAAAAGTTCAAAAGAAGAGAGAATGTGTGGCGTTGACTCGTTTTTGCTTGCCTGTCAGCTCCTCAGGGAGAGCCTAACAGAAGGGGCGCAAATTTTGAGATGGTGATCCTTTTTTTCGGGGGGATAGGGGTTGTCAGCTTTTCGGGGCTGCGCAAAATTGGTGTTAGGCTAAAATTCAACTTATTTATTATTTTTCTTTTTTCTTTTGCTTGTTTGTTCCTGGGAGGTGGAGTGCTACATTGGCGACCGAGGTGCAATATTTGCAATGCTGATCTTGATGTGGTTATTCCCTGAGCGGTTGAATATATTGCGAATATAATGCACCTTTTTAACACATAATGATTATCCTTTGGACATGTCTTAATTTTATTTTTCTATCTTTAAACTTTAACAGTGAGATCGTGAAGGTGAACATCTCGCGACCCGGAACGACATGGAAGAAATCTAACATCAACATCCAGCCGGGCATCCTAGCTAATGCCACATTCGACATGAAAGGGGCCTTCAGGATACCCTTCAACCCCAATGGGATACCCATCCAGATTGATTCCGGTGACGACATCGGAGTCTGGGTAGTCCCTGGTCGTGATGACGTCATCCTGGGTGGATACAGGGCAATCCCCGTTGAAACGCTCTCGAAGAACGCGGTGGCAGTATTCTACCCATCTCCAACCTATACCTCAGAGATAGTCGTTTATTCTGCATCAAACCTTACCAACGAAATCTTTGTACATTTTCAGAATGCTACTTTGGGGATCACTATTGATAACGTCACAAATGCTGTTAATACTATCGAGGGAAACTCATATACATTCGACATTCCGAAAACGGATTCAGCAAAGATTGTCGCATCAACTGATTTGAGCGGGTTGAAGCTGACAGCCAGTAGACCGATTTCAGTGACGTCAAGACGCAACTGCAGCACGTCAGCTCAACCTTGCAACGACCTCATTGAGCAATCAATCCCATTGGGTACATGGGGTCAATCATTTGTTATCGTTCCGCAGATCACAAACGGACCGACTGTTCTAAAACTAAGAATCGTCTGTGCCTTTGGCCTGAACACAACAGTCTCCACGTACACATCGTCAGGGGTTCTCCAGGAGACATGGACAATGACCAAAAATGAAGTTCTCAAAGACATCGACGTCTCTCAGGGTGTAATCTTCACCATCAGAGCAGATAAACCAATCATGGTCACTCAGTTCTTCACAGACAAACAGCGGCGATTGGATTACGCAGCAATGGTCACTCTTCCACCTGTCGAGCAGTTCACAAACCGGACAGTTGTCTTCCCAGCTCTCAACCACCACACCTTCAACAATACCTTGGTAGTCATCACTCGCTGTGAACACAGGAGAGACATTCTCCTCAATAACAAGGACATCACCAACAAATATTCATATAGCGTGAAATTTAACCAGATGCAGAATTCTTCAGTTCATGGAACTTATTGTATCTTCAATACTACTTTGATCTCAGGGTCTAGCGGTGCAGTGTCACATACTTTAAGACTAAGAAGTACTCCTAACATTGGTGCGGCCTATTCGGCCATAGTATACGGATCAGGGACCAAGGAAGCGTATGCTTACCAGGTCGCTGGAGATCTGCAGGAGATCGTATGTGGTGTGGATAGTGAACACGTCAGTCTATGTGAGTTCTACGTTCCACCCGATTATAGTCCGCCCTCTACGAATGGAACTCAGGCAACTCTAACTGGGGAAGGGACAAAAGGTCCGACTGGAAGAAAAGGTAATCGATATCAATATTCAGGAAACGAAGCAGAAAAGCATAATAGTCTAAGCAAGTGGATTGATTAACAATGATGTGAAGTAGACATACATTTATGAACTGAAATCAATTGATATGCTTGCTCTGACAATATCAATTTCATGGATATTCTCTGAAGGTCCATTACATCGAACAATCGATTGAATCCTTGAAAGATAACTTTGGTCAACCAATTGGCTACTCCAACCGAGTGGTCTCTGTAGAAAGTGTTTGAAAATTACAGTAGTCAATTGATTAATATTTCAAATATGGGCAAAATAATCATCTGTCATAAGTTTTGGGGAAACAACAAAACAGCTGGAAATAAACACAGCCAAAGATAACAGTATGATACCCCTGATTTTTTTTTACCTATACCACCCTCTATAATCCCCTCACCCCCCCCCCCCCCCAAAAAAAAAAAAAAATAGTATACGGCAGCCTTTTGTGGTGAATAAAGGTAGTACAGACATAGATAGATAAATAAATAGATAGATGAATATATTACAACGTCGTAAATATTTTGAACATAATTTGTTTTATCTTTCCCATTTTGACAGGACCTGATCATACTGTCGCAATCGTCGTTGTCTTGGTGATTCTTTCCTGTGTAACGTTAATTGTTGTAGCCATTGTCGTCATGGGAAGCTGTGGGAAAAATAAGTAAGTGATTTAATGAGCAATAAAAAAATTGTATGGACTTTCATCGCCATTCATTAGAGCTCCAATCGACTCAATTATGAAGTAGACTTTTTCTAAATTAATGACTGACAGCGCCGCCCAGTCTTGCTTGCACTGATTTCGAAACACAACGAAACACGTTATTGTCCTACCGAGTTACTCATTAAAAGTACTGAATCAAATTATTACAATTTGATACAAAACAAACTCACATTTCCTAGTGTGAACTAGATTCCGTCTGTTTTCATCAAAACATGTACTAAATAGGTTTTCAAGAAAAGTTTACATGTCGTCCACTCATAATCGATTGAAATTAGCTAAATTCATATTCCTACCCCCCCCCCCTCTCTCTCTCTTTCTCTCTCTCTCTCTCTCTCTCTTCTTCTTCTTCTTCTTCTTCTTCTTCTTTCCTCATCTCTCCGCTTCGCTCTTTCTCTTTCTCTCTCTGGATTATTCTCATTCTCTCTCTCTCTCTCTCTCTCTCTCTCTCTCGCTCTTTCTCCCTCTCTCTAACTCATTATCATTTCCTAGAGTTCTGTATCTTAATATGATGTATATTCCTCCTTTCTTTCTCAGGGGTCCTCGGGTGGCGTGGCGGAGACTAAATACGGAGATGCACTACGACCCGGCCGATGATGACGATAACGTTGAGGTCGACTTATGAAACTTTAAGAGTCGTGCGTCTGTCTTTCGACTGTCGTGCGTCCGTCTCGCGATATGACATGATGCCCATTGTTCATGAAGTGCCATTTAGCCGGCGGATGGGATCATGTGGTGACCGATGCTATTATATGCGGTGAAGCGTCAGGCTTAAGCAAGTGCTCTCTGTTGTCGAACCATACAAATATCTATCTAAAGTGAAGCATAAATCATGTGCTATGAGAAGCGTATGAGAAGCGTAAACGCTGGTTCCATGGGCTACTGGAAAGTTCCAAACTTGCGTCTCATCAAGGAGTTTCATATGACGAGACTTACATGACTGACTTTTGCAAAATGATTTCAGAAGTTGGCATTGTCTCAGACAATAAAACACATACAATGTCAATGCCAGTTGGAGCATCATCTATTGTGCGTGCAATTAAGTCACATTTACGCAATCAAAATCTTGCCAATGAACTATATTAGCACGGTGGAATATTTTGGTTAGATCTTCAGTATCCTGATATATTCCAGTTCAACAGAAGAAAGGCACAAAATATGTGCGTTCGTGAAAGAACTTAGGTGTGAACGAATCAGTGGCCTCGGTCAAAATGCTCATGTATACAAAGCTTTTTGAGTCGCAAGTATACTCACATACGCCAAGCTATACCAATGGTTTTGAGTACCCCACGACCAAACTGCTGGTCGTAGGGCGATAGGCTATTGGGATGATGTGCGTGCTGTCTAGTGGATCCAGGAAACCAAATGCTCCTCCCCTCTAATTGATTCCATGTTTAGATTTAGATTTAGATCTTTAAATTTAAACTTATGATGTTAAATTCATTATTTCTACTATCTTTTATGTTGTTTTCATAGAATTACGAGGTCCGTCTCTGAAGTAGAACATTCGTCTGTGTCCCGTGCGACATATTTGTTTCTTTCTATCTACTTCAGAAAGAAGAATTAGTTGTCCATGATAAATAAAGTATTATATTGACCTACCCCATTGTGTTACATGGAGGTTTGTCAGTTCAGGGCCCCAAAAAATAAAGCATTACAATTGGTCGTACAATTGACATCAATCGCAAGGCGATGGGACATCGTGTACTAAATTTTCGATTGATTGCAAACTTGTTTTATATTACAGGCCCTTGATTGTAATCATGAAACTGGATGGAAAATTATGTATTTTCTTATGGCGCACGGGACATTTCTCAATGTGGAGTCGATGACCTCACCTAAATCGGCTTCTGAATAGGCAGTGATATATTCTTATTAAAGTCTATACTTTATTTTTGCGATATAAAGAACATGATAGCATTTTATAACTATTTCAATCATGGAATAATTTGCTTTAAAAATGCTATTTAATTACTTTCTGCACGAGGAGCTACTTCAGTTGAGGACCATGTTGCCTAATCATAGCACCCGCCTCCTCACATGTCCTTGCCTTGAACATACAGGAATAAACACAGCACTCGATCTTTTGGAATATCTTACACTCCTCTGATTGCTTGTTCGGAGGCAGGTGCTTGTTCTGAGGCCAGGGGTTTCTCAACTTGACTTTAGAGTATGAATGTATGTATGCTACGATCTTCCATACAATATAAACTCAATAAAGCTTGTTGGGTTGTTCTAGTTTTTAAATATCCAATCTCGTATTCATGTAATCGATTTTGATGAAAAGACCACTCCCGTAATGTATTCAAATTTATCAACGTTTACTCAAAAGAC
>BQKZ01003320.1:34713-54015 GCA_036244855.1 Temnopleurus reevesii
CTATTCATATTGGGTTCTGGGAAGGAAGGCAATCAAGAGTTTGCTTTAAAGCTTTATGGAAATCTAAATATGAGTACTCTAAACACAGCATCCTTTGGTGATTGAACAGTTGGAAGATTTCTGCAATGTCTACATTTGTCCTGAAGATGTTTAAACAGTAGCTTTACTGAGACCATCAGACAAAAAAAGCTAATTTCAAGAAATTATTATTGTTTTATTTGATTAAAATATGCAATGTCATATTTCATATAACATGTCCATTTTATTGTCCAGAGATTTCTTATCTGTAAAACGTTATTTTTGTAAATTCATGTGCCTTAAAGACTTAGTTATTTTTCACACTTTGGTTATATGTTCACGTTCATATGACTGTTATGTTTTGTTCAAAAGATAGAAAAGAAACAGAATAAATGAATGAATTCAATTGAAGAAATTGACACTTGACGAGCATTATTTGGCTTGGTTCCAAGAGCACTTGTAGACAAAATCAAGAAAATGATTTCAAATAAAGTCATTGGACAATTTACATATTTCAAACTTGGCACAATGACAAAAACAACATTGGGCAAATACTTACTAAAGTATGATGCAGACACCTCAATGTTCCCTCTGAATAATTTCAACCTCCCTCGTACATGAATGAAATCACCCAGTTCATATGATGTCATCAGTTCAGCAATGGAATCTTCCATTCTCCGAAAAAGGGATGCAGCCAATTCACTTTCTGGGTTACCTGCATAGATACAACATGATAAAAAATGAGCAATGAATTAAAATAAATAAGAATTTCATAATCTAATTAAAAGGACGTTAGTCTAAACATATTTATTAGTATACTTTGCCAAATTCACATGTGATTAAGGTCATTGCGGTGGTCACTAGAACAATTTGGCATCAGTAAAGAGTGTAAAAGATTGAGATTGCTGAATGAAAGCAGGATGTGGTAAAGCCTGGTCACCTCAGGTAGGAGGATGCAAGGGTTCATATCCTAGAGAGGAGTGGTATCTAGATGCTACCACTCAAGGGAATTCCCAGGTTGTAAACTTTTTAAGGGGTGTCATACAAAAAAGAGATTAATTACTTTAACATTTAATGTCCCTTTGCTACTTTTCTTTACATGTATTAAGAATATGATTTGAATGAAAGTGGAATGGAAATTGATGTGCGCTCATAAACTATAAAAATGAAATAGGAGTTCCCTGTTCGCAATATCAAGGTATAATTGGCTACGGGAATGAATGGGATAATGGTCATTCCAAAATTCAAATATATATGTTTAGCTCTAGCACAACATTAACTGCGGAATATATTATTCTGTCAGTCAGGTAAATATTTTCAGGTGGATCCCTGTAATTTCCTTACCAACAGATAACGGCAGAGCGAACCTTTCCGACTGCTCATCTCTTTTTGGTTTCCAGCAGCAACATTGCATCACTCCAGTTCCATCATCAACTAAACAGAAAGGAGTAGATGGAAATGTACATCATATTTTAGTTCTACATTTGAAGTTAAGAAAAGCTTGAGGAAAGTCCCCAAAATGTTAAGTAAACAGACTGTATGGAAAGCATCAGAATATGGCAATAGAACAATAGAACTATGAGCATGCTTGTTAAGCAATCAACACATTTCTCCTACTATTGACAGGTCAAAATTCATAAGATTATATTTTTACAATATTCAGAAATCCAATGTTTAACTTAATACTTGAATCATGGAATGAAATGAATGATTGGGTTGATATCCTCTACCACAGACAAACAAAGTTTACAATGACTCGTCTGATTACATTACAATAAGGTCTGTGCTCTCTTCTTTTCATCTGTACCTACCTCCCTCCCTCCCTCTCTCTCTCTCTCTCTTTCTCTCTCTCTCTCTCTCTCTCTCTCATAAAGGGTGTTCCAAATTGTAATGCATGGAATGTGCATTTAACAAGACGCGCATTAAACAATGATTTAAATTGGCTTGTTCCGATCAACTCCAACTTGCGATCAATTGTAACTCTTGAACAACACCCCATTACTCTCTCTTTCCCTCTCTCAATATCTGAAATATCATATCCAACATTATGTAACAAAACCGATTTTAATCTAAATTTATAATGTATACACCATCTGCACTTTATGGTGGATCAATACCTGCATAATTGAAGAACTTGTCTCGTTCTGCTACACTGACCACAAGCCCCATCACGTCAACTCTATAGATAGGATGATTCTTGTATGCAAAGGCATCTGTTGATGAATAAAATTAAGATTCAGTTAGTTATTTACTGGTACAATTAAATGTGGAAGCATCATAGTGCAGTGATTCTGACTCTTGCCTTTCTATCAGAGGGTCGTAGCTTTAATCCTTTCATGGCATTAATTTCCTTCATCAGGAAACTTGTCCACATTGTGCAGCACTCAACACAGGTGAGGTGAATTGGTACCTGACAGGAAAGTATTCCTTGTAAAAGCTTATGCACTTATCAGCTACACTGCTAGATATAGAGCCAGGTAACAATTGTAGAGCGCTCAGGGACTTCTCATGAAGAGGTGATAAGCGCTATTATTACTATTATTATTACACTCTAACAATGTGTGACTGGGGACCAGTTAGAAAGGACCATAATTGTTAGAAAGGACCAAAATGTATCAGAGAAAAATGCTCTTTCCAATTGTTCTATGCAGATACTAAAAAGTATTTCTTAGATAAATACATGTTAAAGTAACAGGATTTTTTGTAGATACTCATTGTACATACTCATCTATTATATAATCCATCATTATTACTTCTTATATCAGTGTATCATATCAATATTATATTATTTTGTGTGCTTAAGCATGATTTACTTAATGAAGCTGGGCGCCATACCCTACTAGCAGTTTTGCTATTTCTTGGTGTCCTTTTACCAATGTTTTGTGATATATACATGTTTGTATTGTATTGTATTCAATTTTTGGTAATAAAGTTCTTTCATTCATTCATTCATTCATAATTAGGTCAATTTGGCATTGAGCACCTTGAAGCGCTGTGAAGGAGTGAAAATCATACATGCATGCTTTAAACTGAGGCATAAACCTTTTATACTTTGAACGTTATTGCAGGGACCGCTGGGAGGACAGTTCAAATAACTGAAGCGGCTACCCTTGGTAAATAAGAGTAAGACCCATCACTATTATTGTCGTTATTATTATTAGCAGTAGTACCATTATTATTATTATTATTATTGTTATTATTATCATTATCAGTACTTAGTATTTTTATTATCATTATTATTAGTAGTAGTTAGTAGTAGTAGTAGTAGTAGTAGTAGTAGTAGTAGTAGTAGTAGTAGTAGTAGTAGTAGTATTATCATTATCATTATCATTATTATTAGTATTATTATTATCATTCGATGTAGCAGTAGTAGTAGTAGTAGTAGTAGCAGTAGTAGTATGAAAACCAATCAGCAATAGGTGCTTTGAAGATCTGTGTACATGTAACAGTCATGACAATATAATTAAAAGCAAAATGGGGTGAGAGATGAAAGAGAGAGAGAAAGAGACAGACAGACAGACAGACAGATAGACAAAAGAAGAACAACAATCATTACAAATCATTTTACTATTCCTCTAGAATCAATACTAAGATAATACAAAAATAACAAACAATGCCATAATTAGTTTATAGTACTGAATAGTTATTCGAGTGGCTAATATATTTGGTACCGGTACTCGAATACAGCTGGCAGACATCCAATTCAAAGTGTCAACAGATTATCTCTTGTAAATTTTGTTTATTACCTAACATAAAATAGACTTGATTCTCAATATTTGGGGAGATGCAATATATTGTAAATTAAACCTATTGTACAAAAGTTTAATGCCTTGTGACCTTTCACGATGTTATAAATTCCTAAATAATAAGTTACACAGTTGAAATTTACACATTAACAATAACATCTCTCTATGAGCATCACAAAGTTTGACAAAATTGCCAAGCTTCTTTAATTGCCTTTACGATGCTTTCACATTTGATTTGATTTGATTATCATTTGTTCTGGAGCAAAGTCAAAAGTTTTAAGTTTCTGAATGCAACACCCAACACACGCCCAACATTACAACAAGCACAATAGTCAAAACCAGAGACAGTCATTTGACTTGTAACTTTTGATGATGCAGCACTTGGTACCCTCCAGAGATACAGAAATTCAAGAATGAGGAAAAATAAATCAGTCAGAGAACAGTAAAAAGAAGTAAAAAAGGAGCTTGAGCTTTCGATCCTAGCAGAATCTTAATCATAAGCGAAATGACCAACAGTAAAAAGACTCAGAATTAAATTGAAGGATTTTTAAATAAGTTTACACATATGACCTTGCTGAAAACAACTTACTTGCCCTTGGAACTAAAGGTTTTCATGATTTCCATAAACACATGATAAAAACTAAAACTGCTACCCATTCTACATGAAGGTTTGAAGTGTGTCATTCACACTTAACTATAGGTTATCCATACAGCATTAGAACAGTTTTTATTTTGAACTTAGTCATTACCAATCAAGTGTCCTCTCCACAGTAAAATAATTTTCAAATATTAATGCATGCATAAACCTACTCTTGGGTAAAATGTAGATGATTTTAGGCCAAAACTAGCTCCTAACAGGTTGCCCTCATGCCTTATGATAATAGTCTAAATGGTTTGACCCACACTGAATGAACATTTACAAAGAGAAGTGATAACAGTGCTCAGAGCTCAAAGATATTCAAGCTGTGACCCTATAATAACCTTTCCCAAATCAACAAGGTCAACAAAACAGGTCATATGAATGCCTAGGCTAAATCAAAGACGTAGGATCACGTCTTTGGCTAAATCAAGCACAAGAACTGTGTATTTACTGTCTTTATATCCACTGTAACCACTGTATTGCAGGAGAGTGAGGCAATCGCAGCAGATTTTGACTTGACAGTTTATAAAAGCGTTTCTTAGCATATCATACTGTATCCTTATTTACACAAAAAGAAATGGCTACAAAAATGAACTTTGCCCCACCAACTGTATAAATGAATTGTAGAGACTGTCGGAGACCAGCAAGATAACATTTGGGGAAAGAAGTTGATAGGGCCATAGGCTCGAAGCCCCAGTTTATTCTGGCATCTGCAGGGGCTGGAGGCACACATTGCGTCCACCCCTGACTATCCACCTTTTTGAGATATGGGGCATGGGTGGTATTCACTGGGAAAAAGAAAGGTGTGGTTGGAGATGAGGCTTTCAAAGGTAACATCAAATGATGAGTGTCATTTTAGATTGATTAGACAGTCCTTAATTTAAGGCCATGTAGAATTGTGAAGTATATAACATAAATCTTCCCAGGATGTTGGGTAGGAGCTCCAGCTTGACAGGTACTAGTATGTTAGGGTTTAAATTCCAAAGGCCCAGCATTTCTTTTCATTTATGTATTCTCAAGGAGACGGAAAGGGCATCAATATTCATGCCCCGACATACTGCATACGTGTTAGCCATTGATAGAGGAGGCATAAATTTTGAGGGGATGGGACAAATATGCATCAATATTAATTGACTCTATAGATAGGTTAAAATAAGATCTCTTTCATTGAAGAGGTAAAAGGCAATGATCGACTCGTAACAGAGAATCTGTAAATGTCAGGATTTATAGGGAATGCCCCCCCCCTCTTCCCGCTCCTATTCTGGGTCTATGAACAACCCTTTCTTGAGAATTCATTCTTTTATGTCATGCAAAGCGTGGCAATACAAGTTTAGTAGATGGGAGAAAGAAGGTTCGTTTGACAAAGGAAACAGGGCAACTCTGACCCAGACAAAAAGAGCAAATTTTTCATGCTAAGAATGGGGGGGGGGGTCGGGAAAAGTGCCCCTCCTGCCAAACCCTCTCCCCTCCCAGTTCTGCCATCAATGGAGTGTGAGTGGGGCGTCAATAAAACTCAATATGAATAATAATAAATCTTATATGGGATTTTTTAAATGATAATCATGGGCTTGCTATAGTAGGTTATATAAATTTGGCTCAGAGATTTTAATCAAGAGCAATTACAAATAGATAAAGGATTGTTTATTATCCAGCGCAAACATGTTTCATGAGCTCTACAATGATTAAGAATTGAGGGGACCAGCAAACTCTGTTGGTTATTCAATTTCAAGAAAAAAAATCACCCGTCTTAACATAAAAAATAACAACAAACGAACAAGTCAATATCACATCAATCTGAAATTAATATACAGCCAAGTTTTACCAAGTTCTTTTTCCATTTACTTCTTATAGGGCCAAAAGCGGCATAATGTTTCCACTACAAAATATCGAGCTATGGCAAGAAGAGTTGACTCTGGTCCAATGACCGTATATGAGCAGGGTTCGCCCATGGGTACACCGTTGCTACCTACCACTTGGCCCGGTACTGTAGGGTTGCATTGCGATGATGTCGCTGATATATAACCTGGCATACGACTTGTAAACTGAGTCCAAGTTCCACTTGTCACGAGGCAAATACTCATATCTACTTGCTGATGGGTTCATTTCAGGTGACAAAACCATCGATCCAGTCTTCAAAATGCCTGTCCTAATCCAGTTTCTCACAAATCAGCATATAACGGTCATACAACGGTCACATTTCGGATGCACAGGAGAACTACGTTTGGTTTTCTATTGTAAAGCTTTATCAATCATCTGTTTGCGGTCTTTGTTATGATGTTACGTCACTCCCAGGCACGAGCGAGGGAGCTTTATAGTCTACAACTTTAGTCTCCAATTGCGAATATATTTGTTCCCTCTTCTATTTCGCAGAGAAGATTGACATTTTCAAATGTTTTCATCACATGTTTGAGCTTTAATTCTATAGTTATTTTATTTCTTTCCTTCCCTTCATTCCGATGAGACAAATATATGGCCTGGTACGCATTCAGGAGAGTAGTTGTAATCATATCAATTTCACTATCAATTTTTGAAATGCATCTTGCCAGACTTCACGGTTCTTTTTGGATGCAATCCAACCGATACTTTTTAATGACTGAACCGTAATACTACAAAGGCCTATATAACTTTGATGTCTAACCTTAATTCAATATGTTCTTTAGCCTACACGTGCTATTCTTTGGCTTTGTGTTACAACCCATTGTATCACAATGCTCAGATAGTATTGTGATAATGTGATTAATCAATTTGACGTATTTATTCTATAAAAGAGTAAAACAATAAGCCCTTGCATTTTGATGGTGCCCGAGCACTGACTTTACTTTGCCCAACGTTAATATTGACTAGGTATCAAGCATGACAAAAGAAATGGTAATGATTAAGATAAGAGATGGGCGAAACAAACATGAAATAATGGACTGAAAAATAAATGAAAACTGATGTTAATATTTTCCCCATTTTTAGCAGGAATAAAATGATATTTGCTGCCTTTACATTTTATGTGTATCTATTTTGTGACAGCACTTTAAGACTTCGTTCTTTTTATCCGTCTCCACATCTTATTTCATTTGTATATTTTACTTTGTACATGTAACTGTTTTCAACATTTTTAATGTATTAATTACGAATTCAATTTCATTGAATGATAGTGTTTCAAATAAACAAATAAAATCTGATGTAGAACACAAATTATGTCCTTCATGTGAGTGATGTTCGTTGAAAGTGCATCTGTCACAATGTTCATATACAACCGCTACATACACATGAATTTTATTCTATTTTTTCCATCTGCCTTCTATTTATGCTCCAAAATGTTTACCTGTGTTCTTTCGGCATGCATTCTCATTTTTTTCTCTTTCCCGTTTGTTCTCTATCTTGAAAATGGTAACGATATATTCTTTTCTATTTCCCTTAAAGACAAATATATAAGAAACTTGTCATTATTCCAATTAAATAACTATACAGTGATTTTGATGCAAACTGGCAAATTTTGGTTACGTGATATGACGTATATTCAATTAAATTCATATTCATTTCATTCAAAAGCAAAATACCAATTTAAGGTAAAATAACAAATAAAGAACAAATAAAATCGAATGAGCAGGCAGCTAAAAAGAACAGGGTCCAGTTAGATGATGCTACTAAATAAACATTGAATAAAAAAATTGTTTTTGAAGCCCCTGTATTTAAGACTTCTAACACAAATCATTTTTTCCTGTTGATAAATACATGGATGCTGGTGCATCTATTCCAACCTTTTGAATATTAAGGGAAATGTATGCACTAGTGGGTTAAAACGGCTTCTTAAGAACAATAAAGTATAATAATATCCAGTCGAGGAGTGCATGACATACGTCATGATACACGTTACTAACTTTTGCTCATTTGCATGAAAATCAGAGGTCATTTATTTATGGAACTATTGATAACTCTCTCATTCNTCTTTCCCGTTTGTTCTCTATCTTGAAAATGGTAACGATATATTCTTTTCTATTTCCCTTAAAGAGAATAGATAATGAATATGCCATTATTCCAATTAAATAACTATACCGTGTTTTTCATGCAAACTGGCAAATTGTGGTCACGTGATATGACGTATATTAAATCAAATTCATATTTATTTCATTAAAAAGTAAAATAGCAATTTCATGTACAAGGTAAAATTGCAAATAAAATCGAATGAGCAGACAGCTAAAAGGAACAGAGATGCTGCCACCAAATAAACATTAGATAAACATAAACCATATCATGCACTTCTCTGCTTGTAATTTATCAAATTGTTTTTAAGCCCCTGTTTTTAAGACTTTAAACGCAAATCATTATTTTTTTCATTTGATAAATACATGGATGCTGGAAAATTATTATTATTCCAACCTCTTGAATATTAAGGCTCCTTTATTTTACAAACTTAAAACCCTGAATATATTTACTCCAAAGTTTACTTTTTTATGTTCAAATTTGCAAATAATTTGCTTCCCCCCTTCATTTTCAAACTTTTCCAAACGCATCTATTCACTCGTATCCTACCAGAAATTCCCGACATTTTCATCTGGTCAATCCAAAACTGCTAATTGCCCAAAATTCCATACGACACCATGGCCCGGATCTTTGGAACCCTTTACCAGAAAATTTTAAGTCTTCTCTTTCAATTCGTTCATTTAAATCCAAGGTCAAAACCATGCTATTATCTGAATACTCACAGTAAACTATGTCAAATTTTACACTCCTAAATTAATGTCGTACAAACTCCACTTTCATTTTCACTCTCATCTTTTTCACTCCCACCGTCATGCTCATCTACATCCTTTTCATCTTCATCCTCATATCCATCTCTTTAAGATTTGCAAAAATTGTGATGTTAATTCTGCGCATCGAAAAATTATATTAGTTTTTCTCAGGACTGTCTTTCTTTTTCAAGCAATTTGCTTACAAGATAATCCTTCTTCTATTATTTACATGTTATACAGTGTGTGTTGACAAATTGTCATCACAGTTTATAGTATTTTATTTGATATTTATGTTCATTTTTGTGACCCTTTGTCAAAATGATATTCTTGAATCATGTTATTTTTGCTGTACTTCGAAATTATGCTGCGTGCAGAAGAAAAATAAACTAAACTAAAAATCAAAGGAAATGTATGCACTTGTGGAATAAAAACGGATTCTTAAGAACAATAAAGTGTGATACTCTCCAGTCGACAGGTGCATGACATACGTCATGATACACGTTACTAACTTTTACTCATTTGCATGAAAATCACTGGTCACGTATTTAGGGAACTCTTGATAACTCTCTCATTCATTAACCGATTTACTTTAAAATTTATGTTTCATCTGTTGGTCTGATTTTTTTTCTGGACCAGAACCCAGCCTTTAATTGTTTCTATCGGACACGTGTTCCCTTCAACATGTATTGTCACCCCCCCCCCCCAAAGCTCACCTCTTCATCTCTCTCTGAGCCTCTCTCCATTCCTCTTTCTCTCTCTCTCTCTCCCTCTCTCTCTCTCTCTCTCTCCCTCCCTCTCTCCCTCCCTCTTTCTTTTTTTTCTCTCTCTCTCTTTCTCTCTCTCTTCGTATATTATCTTCCCCCTTCTCCAATTCTCTTTCCCTCGTCCTCCACTTTATCCTTCCATTCATTCAAATATCAAAGCAAACTTTTGATGTCAATATTGGATTCATGAATAATCAATCGAGACCCACGCGTTCTGATGGTATCCGATCAATATCATCTTTGTGAGATTCACAAATGGTCTTCTACATGCATACTCCTAAAATAAAGGACCTTTATATAGATTTCACTAAGTTAATGACAAAAAGCATAGGGTGCATGTTGGCAAAGGCAGTGCTCATCAGTGCACGGGGAGAGCAGGAGATTCGTCCAGCTCCAATCCGAGATCGAGGAAGTCCCTTTCTGTCGTCATCATAAAAGGACTGGAAGTTGGGTTTTCTGATAGAACCATTTCAGCCTATTACTATTATCGTAATCTTCATCAAGGAATCTTTCCACCTGAGTGAAGGAAGATGGATCAGGAAGACCTCGATGATGGCTTGGCTCCTCATGAAAGGCTGAACGGTCTGGGTGACGACCTCAGCACGATGTCCGTCAACGAGCTGAATGGTGGTGAATCCACGAGTAAAGAAGACGACCATCGGATGGGTAATGGCATCGGTGATGGGATGGAAGGCAGTGGAGGTCAGAACGAGACAGTCGAACGCCCTGTTGATGTCGAACAAGAATACGCGACACCGACGTCACCACCCTCCTCGTTTGATACGACACCGTCTTTGATGTCGACAACTCCTGGTCGATTTGTCTCGCTTTGGGTGTCGGGTGAAAACAAAGAGGAGAAACCCTCATCCATTCCAGCATCGAGTACGGGGTTACCAGTTCGACCACCGCTCCGTCCTCTGACTACTCCGTCATCAAAAAAGAAGGATGCCGTCGTCCTACTCAACCACCTTGACGGAACGGAGCTCTCTGACACGCTGCACAACCAGGCAATCCAGGTAACACAACGCCAAAAAGGGAATGCATTCTTACGTTATTGTTTACCTTGCAAAGGTAACGAGCAAAAAAAAAACATTAGCAATCAAGCAACATGATTATTTATTAAATATACCATGAATTCGACCATTGCATGATGTTTTCTATATTGTGCACTACTTTGTAATGGTTGATTATCGCAGTTGATAGTCATATAATAATATTGGTGGCAGCGGTGGGATATGAACCATGTCATCATAAGGGTAATTTTCCCGTTGCTCTTAAGCCAATTTTTGCATCTCTTGTTTGTGATCTATGGTAGGAAGATGTATCGTTTCTGTAATATATGCAGCAAATTGTTTTTGTTGACTCCTCTACTTAAAATTACACATTTTAATGACAAAGTTAATCAATTTGTCGTCATATTAATAGCAAGTTTGCCTCAATGTTTTTCGTACCTCAGATTTTTATATAAACAAACAATAAGACATCAATGAAAGACAATATACCGGATAAGTTATGTTCGGCATAATATAAAAAATAACTGGAAGTACGTAATGGGTGAATCTCAATTAAATCTGTTATCATCAGTTATTGCTTACTTTGCGATTACCAATAAGATTTCAAGGAGCTGTTATTGCTGATGTTCATATTTCTCATATTGTATACACACCGAACGTTGCTGGATTAACCTCCATCTTTAAAGAGCCCTGTAAATCGATTAAGAATGCAAAGAGAATTAAACCCAAAGTCCGACCCACTGGACCTGTCCAATATTATCGATTTCGAGTCGTCAGATTCCCGCGCACTTCTTTCTCATGCATATTTGCTATTGTGTGTCTCCTTTTGACCAAGGTAAATAGATACTTGAAGGGAGCATCATGCGGAAAAGGTCGCATCAAGGATTATCATTAATGATTTGTATTTCTAAATATGTTGGATTCTAGTATTGTTTATGGTTCGATCTTGCAACACCTACATAAACGTAATAAACATAGAATAGTTTAATAAAAAATAAAACGTAATCATAGACATTAGAGATGAATATGCATTGACAAAGCTTATTTTTTTAATTTGGCACCTAGTGAATAATGATCGATGTTTTTATAAATTTTGTATAAACTTAATCTGGACTGGACATTCTCAACATACATCAATACAATGAACATAAATCTAACATTGCCAAGAAAGCATCATTAGGACCCCAATAGTCACTGGATGCAAAATATATGGAACACATAATACTGCTTGCTACTAGCTTGCTTTTATCATCCATTGCCATAACTAAACTATTTCTGATTTTACCAGATGATGTAAATGGGAAACGGTTGAAGAGATCGCCATTGATGGACTTTAAATTACATTTTCATCTAGAATGGACCTATTAAGACAGTCACACCGCTAAACGTGTCCTCTGTTCTCTGTTAGGAAAATTGTTGGTTTTTCTTTTTAGGTATCATGTTTAATTGCCTCTTCATTAATTAATCAACGATTAAAGAAAACATCAACTATACACATTTCACTACTTCAAGTAGTTCAGTTTGAGAGCAGTGTGAGATTATTCGTGGGGGTATAAATGACTGTGTGTTAGAAGTTGGATGGGTGTATCAAAGCCTAAAAGCCAATGATTAAGTCTACCAAAAATCAATCTTCTCCTGCACACCTCAGATAAGACAATACTGTGGCAAATTATAATTGTGACGGACAGAAAGGGGATTTAAACTTCATAAAAACACAACCATTAAAAATGAAAAAGGAATAAGGAAATAAAAGACAAACAGCTTCAACCTATATACAAGGGATGAAGCTAGCCCCTACCGGTATATTGCGAAAAGAAAGTCATATCTAGACACATAAAACTAATTATGTAACAATTAATTAATGGAAGATCGTTTCATTGCTCACTTCTCCCTTGATGTTAACAGGAAACTTTCAACCAATCAGGAAGCGTGCCCTCTAAAACGGACTCTGTGACGTCACCAACACGTCAGAAGCTAGGAAGAGTGAGATCACAAGATGAGAAGATACGATTGGCCAAAGAGTTCATCGACCAGTATTACGCGCATGCGCAGAGGTCAGTGTCACAGTAGAACTTTGTGTGACATGTTCATTGTTTCCTGTTCATGCAATATTCATCAAATTTAGTTGTCAAAATTCATTTGCCAGTTTAAAAATATGTGTAGTTCAAATAAGAAATGACGTTCAACTAGTATCACAATGCTATTGAATTGTGTATTACATACCAGCGGTATTAATCTCCCTGGTATCGGTTGGTTCACAGATGATAGTAGTTCAGACAAATAGCGTAGCGAAGAGGGCTCACTTGCCGATTAATACACGCAAAAAAGTGTCGTACGCACAGACCATAGGGCTTCCATTTCGGAGAATACACATGAGTTCTAGCCGGGGACACAGAGCTCTTGTAGAAGAGTGTGCTGACCCCATAGNCATTTTCTACTTCAAGTAGTTCAGTTTGAGAGCAGTGTGAGATTATTCGCAGGTAGAACTGATTGTGTGTTGGAAGTTGGATAGAAGCATCAAAGCCTTGGGGCTAATGATTAGGTATACCTACAATCATCTCCAACAGAACTCAGATCAGACAATAAAGTGACAAAATAAACTGGTGACGGACAAAGAAGGATGAAATATGTATAATATATAAACATAACCCTTGTAAATGAAAAAAAATTGAAAAAGGGAAATGAAAGAACAAGACAGATAGATAGACACATTTCATTTCCACATGGTAAAAAAAAAACCCAAACAGATACAGAGTCTGGTTTACATTGGGGCCGTGCCATGAACAACAACTTCAACCCAAATAAGAGGAATTGTCTCGACATATAAATTCAACAATTAATTAATAGATGACCCTTTCATTCATCACTGTTCATCCCGTAACAGGAAACTTCCAACCAATCAGGAAGCGTGCCCTCTAAAACTGACTCTATTACGTCACCAACACGTCAGAAGCTACGAACAGTGAGATCACAAGATGAGAAGATACGATTGGCCAAAGAGTTCATCGATCAGTATTACGCGCATGCGCAGAGGTCAGTGTCACAGTAGGATTTTGTGTTCGTTCTTTCCTGTTAATGAAATATTCAGCCATTTTATTTGTCAAAAATTCATTTGCCAGTTTAAGATGTAGTTCATTTAAGAAATGGCGTTCAACTAATATCACAATGATATTGAATCGTGTATTAGATACCAACGGTGTTAATCTCTCTGGTATCAGTTGGTTCACAGGTGGTGGCTACCTTTTTGTTAGTGATATTTAATGAAAAATTGTAAAGGAATAGAGCTGGATAGTTGGACGCGGAGAAGAAAAATAAGGGCATCAATAACTGGCATCATATCACTTTTAAAATGATGAAACTGATGATGGGGGTAATGAGAGTATAATAATTATGATTATAATGATGATGCAGAGGATGGCGAAGTTGATGATGATGATGATGATGATGATGATGATGATGATGATGATGATGATGATGATGGTGATAATGATGATGATAATGATGATGATGATGATGATGATGATGATGATGATGATGGTGATAATGATGATGATGATTATGATGATGATGATGATGATGATGATGATGATGATGATGATGAAGATAACGGTGATGATAATTGAGAGAAGAATGATTGCAATAACGATTTGTGGAGGAGATCGGCAAGGAATGAAGGTGAGATTGGGATGAGGCGGATAAAGATGATTATCAGGGAGGGCAACATGGAGTACGACGATGATAAGGAGAGGGGAGGAGAAGGAGGGGAGGAGAATGAGCGGTAGGAGAAGGAGGGGGGAGAAGGAGCGGTAGGAGAAGGAGGGGGGAGAAGGAGGAGGAGAAGGAGGGGAGAGAAGGAGGGGGAGAGAAGGATGGGGAGGAGAAGGAGGAAGAGGAGAAGGAGGAGGAGAAGGAGGGGAGAGAAGGAGGGGGAGAGAAGGAGGAGGGGAGGAGAAGGAGTAAGAGGGGAGGAGAAGGCGAAGGGGAGGAGAAGGCGAAGGGGAGGAGAAGAAGGAGGGGAGGAGAAGAAGGAGGGGAGGAGAAGGAACACGTTGGAGATAGTTATAATTATAACCTTTAGGGACGAGGAGAATNTTGAGGAATGTTTTGATGACATAATTGATTAATGATGCATGGTACCAACTGCAGTGGTGTAAAATTGATAAGAAATGTCAATGTTTCTTCATATGTAGGTCTGGTACAGTATCTCATGAGCGTCGCCTGTATGAGGTACAGATGAGTATCAAAGAGAGTGGTACCTATCATCTCACGGAGGCTGAGCTTATCTTTGGAGCGAAGTCAGCTTGGAGGAACCTGCCTCAATCTCGTTGCCGTATATACTGGAACAAACTTCAGGTAAAGATATGCCCTGAACATGAACACTGAATCTGTACATCACCAAAATAATCTCCTTTTAGAAAGAACAGCATCAGACATGAATTCTGAAGAAAAAAAAACATTTTCATTCATGTCCATTTCAATGCCACAAAATCTAGCACGAAACTATGAAATTCTGCTTGCTACTTGTTGCAGTGTTCCAGAGGAAATATTTCCTGAAATTTGTAAAAATCATTTAGAACCAATTGTAGCCATTAGCGTCGTAACTTCACTATCACAGCCCTTTGACGGTCAGCAACCCCATCAAACCTTAAAGTTTCACATTTGTCTTGTATATATTCCAGGTCTTTGATGGGAGGAAGGTGGCCAATTCACGAGACATGTTTGAGATGCTATGCAAGCATCTTCTGTATGCTACTAGCAAGGGAAATGTGAGGTACGTATATTATCATAATTTGTTCTCATCATGAATACCTTTTCCGGAGTTCTGTGCAAAATCATTCCATTATGTGTTTTATTTGTAAAACGTTACGTGTAGCAGCGTAATTCATGTTAACTACTAGTTCTATTAGGAGTACAAATGTTTTGTTTTTTTAAATTGACTCTTCCATTGTCATTTGTCCAATCTTTTGAAAGTGAAGTAAATTTGGTCATTCATTCTTTATTTTAAAGTTTTATCTTGTTTCATAATTATTATTTTAAAAATACTTAGGCCTTTTTAAGCTGATGAAATCATGAAAAAAAAATTATATGTGCAAATAAAAAAAGTACACTGATTTTTGACAGCGCCAAAACCTTGAAAAAACTTATTTGACTTTTTGCAATTCCAGGAGGTGTAGCATAAAATATACATTTAGAATTACGATTAATATTATTCTTATAAGCCTGTGGGAAAAACTTGCAATTAATCGTATCTTTTTTACGTTACAGACCCCAGTATTGTTAATTGTTACCGTTATGACAATAATGTCAACACTTTTCATTTGTAGACCTGCTATAACCATATTCCCAGCTCGTGGGGAAGGACAGAAGGATTTTCGTATTTGGAACTCACAACTGATCGGATATGCAGGATACAGGCAACCTGACGGATCAGTCCTCGGCGACCCTGCCAATTTGGAGTTTTCACAGGTGAGAAAAGAAAACAATATTACAATATTGAAAAGTGTCAATTGAAATTTGTCGAAGTACTTGTGACCTAATAAATGAATAAACATATCATTACATGTACATGTTAACGAAAGTGCTTTCTTTACGTGTCCCTGAACCTTAAAGGGCCCGAAGTAAGTGACCAGTTTAGAACCCTTTTAAGAAAATTTTTCTTTCAAACTATTTAATCAAATCGTCTTGAGACAGCAAGAATATACAATTAATACAAATGCAGTAAGATTTAATTTTATGATTTGTTAGATGGCACCTTTTCATTTCTTTTGTCAGGTTACCATTATTATTTATAAGAATTTTCAGAATAAAATGATTTGATTTGATTTGGTTTGATTCAGAAAGTACTGACTCCCCCGATTTTTTTTTCTATCTAGCTTCTTTCTAATTATGTTTGTCTATCTTGTGACTCCATGTTCGTGTTAGGTGTGTCGAAACCTTGGTTGGCGCGGTGAGAGAACTCGTTTCGATGTCCTTCCTCTCGTTCTCCAAGTGAACGGTGAAGATCCGGAGGTCTTCGAGATCCCACCTGAGCTCGTTCACGAAGTCGAGCTCGCCCATCCAGAGTAAGTAAATACTTCGATGTGTTCTAGTTGACTAGACCTAGTGCTTTGCGACAGTCAATGCCGCAGGACTGGGCTTGATTCAATTCATTTGAATGTTTCATTTCAATTGAAATCGAAACATATCGTTGCATCCAAAGGCTAAATTGTGGCATATCATACAAGTAAAATAAAACAAAACAAAAGCAATACATATCAGCATCACCTGATCACATGTTATCAAAAAATATATGAGGCTATCATAAATGCTTGGAAAAGGGAGAGCAAGAGAGAAAATGGGAGACGGTGAGAGACAGATAGGGAGAGAGAAAGAGAGAGGGGGAGAGAAAGAGAGTAAGTAACTGAGGGAGGTAGTGCATACAAAACACAAGCAATAAATTGGCACTGCCACACCCAACCAAAATGTTACAAAGATGTAGCATATCCTTTGCTGATCCCATTATCCATACCATTTTAAGACAGGCTTTTGCTAATCTTTATTCACAATGATTCACAATTTCATTTGAAATCTTATTATTGTCCACGAGGGTGTCAAATCGACCATCCATTGTTTATGGCTTTTGGTGCATTCCCTCTGCTATTCCCCTTATCTGTTACAGACTGCGGTGGTTCATGGAGCTGAAGCTCAAGTGGTATACGATGCCATCCCATGCAAACTTCCTCCTGGACATCGGTGGTATTCACTTCCCAGCATGCCCAATCAATGAGTGGTATGTCGCATCAGACATCGCTAATAACATCATGTGTGCACCCAAACGATATAATATGCTAAAGGTGAGTTTTAGTTGAGTTTGAGCTTATTTTATGTATTCACAGAATTAAGTTAAAAGGCCCTGCCCTATCTGCCAAAAAATTGGCCTTGAATCATGCAATAAAATAAAAAAAAAGTCTTACATTATTATATCACCTCTAACTTAAGCCCCGGTCACATAGAACCCCGGAAGCAACACGATTCACCCCGACTCGTTGTTCTGAGGCAGTTAACTGTGAATTAAGAAATAGTCGGGGTGACTCGTGTTGATTCCGGGGTTCTACGTGACCGGGGCTTAACTTTCGTCAGAAGAACAGCCTTATGGCTGAGGAGGGTGTTCCAGCCCATGTGTGGAAAATAAATAAATAAATAAATAAATAAATAATAAATAATAAGCCTACCCTCTATTTCATGAAAGTGAATTAAATATTAGATTTCGTAATGTCATAATTGGATATTTTTCAGGGTTTTTCTCTTGTAAAGTAAGGCATATCAAACGGTCATTATTTATGTATTTTAATGTAAACTTTTTGAACATTCGTTTCATGTTCGTGTCGTTGTTTTTGTTGTTGTTATTGCTGTTGTTATTGATGTTGTTGTTGTTATTGTGGTTGTGCATGTGATACGACCTAACTATCGCACAGAGGGAGAGTGGTGTGAGGTACCGGGACGTTTTCCATATTCTGAATAAATTAAGTTCGTATCAAACTAAAATGTCATTTGTTATAATTGCTTTCTCCTGTGTCACCGCGTCTGTGTAGTAATATGTTTCCCCCGTCAGTTTGACACTAGATTGATCAATGAATTCTACATCAGGAAATGATTTTGTATCTTTTTTTTTTTTTACTTACTGTAGATGATTGCTGAACGCCTTGGTCTGGACATATCGTGCACAGATTCACTATGGAAAGATAGGACACTGGTGGAAATGAATGTAGCTGTTCTTCATAGCTTTCAGGTATCATAAAACCTCCTCTTCCAACTATTTTTCATTCTGACAGTAAGATTTATGTAGCAGCTTAATATTTTCTGTATATTTTAGAAAGTTTTGCAAGTTTAGACACACAATTGACGGAAACCCATATGCAGCTGGAGGCATTCTCTTTTAATCAAATGAATGTTAAACTTATAGAATTGTTAATGAAAAGACAGACCAAGTAAACATCCGATAATCTAATTTCATTCCAATAAATAGTTCCTTCATGAACTGATAGATTGATAAGGCTCTATGTTACTTTTGTATGTATTTTACTATCTCTTTCCTGGGTTGTCAAGTGCAATCTATTTGGTGGCATGTCTAAATCATTTTTTTCTCCCTGATAAGTGAAATTTATCATATAATCTCGATCTCTACAGCAATCTGGCGTAACCATCATGGACCATCACACTTCATCATCTGAATTCATGAAGTTCTTTGCCAAGGAGCATGAGATCAGAGGGGGTTGCCCTACTGATTGGCGAGCCGTCGTGTCACCGTTGACTGCGAGTGAGACATCGCTGTTTCATCAAGAGACGCTCAACTATCAGCTCACCCCTACTTTTACTGTGCAGGTATATAACAACAACCGGTGGGGGGGGGGGGGGGGG
>BQKZ01003321.1:24792-34922 GCA_036244855.1 Temnopleurus reevesii
CCACACTTTAGGTTATAACTTTTCCAAAATTTGTTAATTTTTTGCACAATTTTTTGTAGAATATGTTCATGAGATAAGGTTTTATTCTAAGTACATTTGAAGACAAAATTTAGCAATCAAAATATTTGTTTTTACCAAAACTGTACTTGGGCTTTAAGCCCCGGTCACATAGGACCCCGGAAGCAACAGGATTCACCCCGACTCTTTGTTAATTCACAGTTAACTGCCTCAGAACAACGAGTCGGGGTGAAGCTTCCGGGGTACTATGTGACCGGGGCTTAGATCCAACATTTGATCAGCTTTCGAATTATTCTAGTTTTACTTCATGATCCGGAACAATCAGCCTCTCAGCTATTCTAAAACTCCACTCTGATGTTGATCTCCTTTTTATTCTACGTTACATTCCTTTATAAGGGGGTGTTGCTCAAAAGTTGCAATTATCGGAAGTTGCAGTTGATCAGAACGCGCCAATGAAAATCATTGTTTCATGCACGTCTTGTTGAATGCGCACACCACGCGCGAATGAAAATGCGCGTTACAATTTTCAAAGTTGCAGTTGATTTGCAGTTGATTTTGAGCAACATCCCCTAAGCCATGCATTGGTGTCCGACGTACAACAATCCATCTGAAATCACTAAAGACAATATTTGACTATGTCACCATGCAAAATCATCTAAGAAGGGTTTAGGTGTAAGGGTTCCTAAAAATAGATCTGTGCTCAGAAAGAATATGTTTTGCTCAAGCGGAAAATAATTATGCTCTCCTTGCCGAAGCTCCCTGTAGAGGTTTATCCCATGGATAATGCGTTACGATTCAAAGATTCCTGTTTGGCCACAGGTTTAGAATTATGAATATGGCACTATAGCCAAATCAGTTAAATCTTATTGCAATTCTGGGCAATGTTAGTTATTGAATTTAAATCAATTCACAGATAAACAATCAATATTTCAATAATTTGCAATTAATATACGGTACCCTATGATGAAATTTGCAACTCTTGCAATCCTGGCAAATTTTTCCCTTTTTTGCAAGTAAAACAGTCAAATACATTCATTCAAGAACTATACAAGAAAGACCAATTTAAAGCAAATTATTTAGAAACATCATTCAACCATAATACTTGGTACATGTATATAAAGAGCCCTTGCTTCCACTGAAAATAAATATTGACTAGATTGTTTTACAATGCTCATAATCCAGTTAAAGTCAATTTCTTGTTAACCATACATTCAAGATTACACTGTACAAATGATTTGCAACTGCACAGAGCAAGTGCTAATTGTGTGATGTGACTCTACTATGGTGTAAAAACCGTGCAGAAATTCAAACCAATCCCAAGTTGGTTGTGCATATTTGCAAGACTATTACTGTAAAAGTGGTGTCTTTCACGTCCAAAAACTTTCGCAGTTTAAATCGGTGCCGACTTTTTCGCATGTGTTTAAATTCGCGGTCGGAAAAATTTGTGGATTCAGTCGGCAAAAAATTAGGCGCGCGGAAGAATGTGAATGAACTGAAAACTGTTCGTACGCATACGCGTGGATGTTTTTTGTTTTTGTTTAACACTCCTAATTTACAGGACAATGACCGCACAGGAGTTGACCTACATGTACATTACGCGATAACGCTATACTGTGTGTGTGTGTGTTGGTCATTAATGCACGCAATGTGCGAAACCTTTGTGTGTTCCCTATAACCTTATGACAAGCAACGAGTTTCAGACATTTCCTCGCGAGGCTAATTTCATTTGTTTTCCAAAACATTTTCGCAAGAGGTTGATTTCGCAGTTCAACATCAAAACGCAAAAAGAGCGAATATAAAACCACCACGAAAGAAACCACTTTTACAGTATATTACATAACACGAATAATCATTACATCTGCAACTTTTTATCCACTTTGTAAACATAAATCATCACATATACATCTATGAAAATAGAATAATGCTCTTAGCTTTTTCATTGGCAGATTTATAAGCAGCAATACTTCATTCAATGGACAAGTTCAAATTTGTACATTGCCCAGACATTTGAAAATACGACAATATTATTGCAATTAAGCATTCACTTTGTACATATATTTTTGAAGGCTTTATTTTCCATGACCCCGCACAAAAAGATCCATAAATTTTAAGTTGTACAGCATTGGTGGGTAAAAGAAGGTAAATTGAAATACAAGATGAAACCAATAATCCAAAATTCGAAGCTACGTTAAAGAAAATTATAATATAAATTACACAGTGAACTCGATTTATATTCCACTGGATTCAAATCATTTGATTTTGGTACATGTATATACAATGACATATATAATATGCCAACCATTACAAAATATTCATTAGATCAGGGGCCTCTTATATAAAAGATGCAATTTAACTTACAATAAATATTCATTGTAAGTCTCTGGCAAAACGTGTACCATAGAGGTACAATTAATTTTCAATTTATTGTATCTGTATTGATTTGTATTTTGTTTGAAACAAAATAAATGAAATGAAATGAAAATGAAATGAAATCTCTTTTATGTTACAGGCCCCATGAAATAAGAATGCAAATAGTGGAACATCCGATGCTTTATTTTCTCATGAAAGAAAAAATTGCAACACAATCCTCTTTCATTCATTCACAAGGAAATTAATGAACATTAACAGACACCTCATTAACATTCCATAATAGTTCGCAATAATAAAACCATTTCCAATAGAATTTAATCTGATTTATCTCATGCTGTTAAATAGATTAGAATATAACCCCAATCATGCTAATAAACTGACATGACTACGTAAATGGAAAAATAAATATACATATTTAAATACAATTTCTATTTAATATAAGACTTTACTTGGATTTATTAGTTTGAATAGAAATGAAATAAGTAGCAGAAATTGAGATATTTGGTTATAAGAGACAAACTGTTCTTTTTTTCAAATACATGCATGCAAAATTTTCACTCTTTTTGTGTGTCCAGCACAGCAGAGTGTGGTTTAAATAGGGGTTAACACAATTTATATTTCAAAAAATTAATTTTGAGAGGATATACAAAAAGTAGGAACAAAAAAATCCAGTGTATAAAATACCCTGGTTTTAAGTTTTTACAAATTGCTGATATACAGACAATGCTATTTTTTCTCCTATAGCATGTCCTCAAATTCCATTTAAATCATTTTTTTGTAAAAAAAACTTTCAAATGTTTACAGTACTATTAGAAATATATAAATGTATGATATTTAATAGATGTATGATATTAATGTATGACATTACTTATAGAATACAAGGCTAAAATATAGTAATGGTAATGCATTCAAAACTTGTCATGCACATCCTATAAAGTTTTCATTAACCCATTGGGTGACTTCAAGTACGGTGTTGAACGGTGGTGTTGGTATTGCAGCAAAACCAACACCAGCCTCAACACCAAACTTGAAGTATGTCGGTGTTTGGGGTTGACCTCGCAAGATTCTGATGCATTTCCGGTCGTTTCTGTATCACTTCTGTAAACTGACCAACGGTGTTTGACCTTGGTTTAAAGACCATTTTGCTCTCTCAACACCAAAACCAACACCGAACACCGTACTTGAAGTCACCCATTGACTACTGAATTCTGTAATACCGATAAACTTTGTGTAGGGATTCCCGGTTCCAGTAGTCAAAGGGTTAACACTACCATCCTGTGATACTGCAGAGATGCCAACCTTTCCAAAAAACACATGAAGTGTATTTTCATACGAAATCAAGACTTTAATCATAATAATAATAATAATACTACTAATAATGCGTCTTATTTACCCAGGGTAGCCACTTTAGTTCTTCGACCTGTTTTCCCAGCAGGCCCTGCAAGAACATAGAGCTATTATTACTCCGGTTTATTGGATTCTGACATGCATGCACACAATGTATGCACATTTTCCACTCCCTGGGGAGTATTCCAGCAAGGTGCTGCAGTTAAGGCACTCAATGCTAAATTAACCGTATCGTCACATCCAACCGGTCCCCAATCACACATGGGTCGAGTTCAACAAAGTGCGGGTAAATTTCTTGCTCGAGGAAATTAACGCCCTGGGAGAGATTCGAACCACCGACCCTCTAGTTAAGAGATGAGAGTCCGAACCACTACACCACGATGCTCCCACACATCAGAGAAGGATGGCTGAGAGCATGCTCACTGTTGCCATGATTCCTCTCACATTTGTTCAGCTGTCCCGTTATTCACATTCTAACTTTGTTCCACGCATATTCCGGGAATAATTGGCGTCTCTGCTACTCCTGAGGCAAATGACACATGGCTGCATTACTGATTCAAATTCTCCATTGAATTAGTTTATAATGATTGGTAGACTCATTGAATATACAGGTAACTCTGCCCAGGTCGAATCTGTTGGGACCACACAAATCTGTCCGACTTATGAGAAATTAGACTTAGAAGAGGCTAATATCACTGGTTTTGTATGATTTGTTCCAGAAAATCACATCGACTTAGGCAATTATTTGACTTACACAAGTTCGACTTAGACAGAGTTGACTGTATATATAAACATCAGACACTAGCTTTCAACTGTTCATTATACAAAAGAGAAATTTAAAAAATTAGTCCTAATTATTTGAATCTATAAAGGCTTTGTTTTAAATACTGCTCTCTATTTCTGGCTGAATAATCAAACATACTCCTTCATCATATTGTTACATCATGATTGTTTAAATTGAATGTGATTAACGAAATCAGGGTGAGATATTCTGAATAATTACAGTAGAAAAGAGGCACATTATAATCTGTTAAAATACACTGGTGTTGCTATTGGAAGGGCTGCTTTAAGATTGGCTGGATTAAAATACACACACTTCTGAAGTAAATTACATGTCCTCCATGTTGAATGCAATCTGGAAATCAGAAAATTACATTCTGAACAACTGCAATAGAGATGGAGCTGCCTGTAATTCAATATACTCAATCTAGTCTGCTGCATCCACTAGTGTTGATGTTGGAAGTACTGCATGATGATTGGCTTGATTAATGACCACACACTTCAGAAGTATATTACATGTACATGTCCTCCATGTTGAATGCAATATGGAAATCAGAAAATTACATTCTGAACAACTGCAATATAGATGGAGCTGCCTGTAATTCAATATCCTCAATCTAGTCTGCTGAATCCACTAGTGTTGATGTTGGAAGTACTGCATGATGATTGGCTGGATTAAAACACAGACACTTCTCAATTAAATTACTCCATGTTGAATGCACGATGGAAATAAGGTTACATTCTCAATTAATGCAATAGAAAAGAAGTTCCTTGTATATCAAGAAACACAATCTGAGTCAGTTAAATCCACTGGTGTTGCTTTTGGAAGTACTGCATGATGATTGGCTGGATTAAAACACAGACAATTCTCAAGTAAATTACTCCATGCTGAATGAAATATGGAAATCGGAAGGTTACATACTGATTGAATGGATTTGAAAAGGAGCTCCTTGTATATCATGAAACTCAATCCAATCTGTTGAATCTATTGGGGTTGCTTTTTTGAAGTACTGCATTATGATTGGCTGGATTAAAAAAAATCCCATTCTCGAGTATATTACTCCATCATGATTAGTTGAAAATGAATGCATCTCTGGAGACCAGGATGCAATAGAAAAAGATCTCCTTTTAAATCAAGACATTCAATCCAGTTTGTTGAATTCATTGGTGCTGGCGTTGTAAGTACTGACTGGCTGAATCAACACGCATACTTTAAATAGCTCCATTAGGATTGGTATTAAAGATTACTAAATGCAACTTTAGATATCACAGTACTCCATGTACAAATATGTTCTGTTGACTTGTACAGGATAATACGTTCCCATACTTTAAAGAGCACCATTTAAATCCACTGATGTTTCTCTTGAAGTATGCATTTTGATTGGCTGAATTAATGAGCACACCATCAAATCACTCCATTATTGGTCGGATTACTGAATGCAAGTTTAGACACCAAAGTACTATGTTCTGTTGAGTTGTATGAGACAATATGTACCTGTAAATCGATGAGTATAATTTAGCTTGTTGAATCCACTGACGCTTCTGCTGAAGTACTGCATTACGATTGGCTGAATCAATGAGCACACTTCACCATCAAAATACTTCATCATGATCGGTTACAGTATTGAACGTATCTTTGGACATCAAAGTACTATGTTCTATAAGGCTGAATTAGACAAGAGATTCCTATACAACTGTCCATCACAGAACTCGCTTGAACTTGTTGAATCCATCGGCAATGCCATTGGAAGTACCATAATATGAATGGCTGGATTATTGAATGGATCTTTGGACATCAAACTACAGTTGAGTTGCATTATATAAGAGATTCCCGACATCAAGGAACTCACTTTAATTTGTTGAGTCCACTGATACTTTTGCTGAAGTACTGCGACATGATTGGCCGGATTAATGAGCACACTTTACCATTAAAGTACTCCACAATGATTGGTTGAATCACTGAATGCAAGTTTGGACATCAAAGTACTGTGTTCTGATTGGTTATATTAGAAAAGAGCTCCTCATAGTCAGGTGTCTCTGCTGCTTGGCCACAGGGTGTCTGTAAAATCTCCTTTCCCATTTCTGAAATTGGTGTGTGCTGAAAGGCAAAGTGACAGAACTTTATTATTATTGCTAGTTGTTTACAAATTTTATGATGGAAAAATCTAGGTAACTCTACCAAATTCAAAGCTTGAGACCGAACAGTACATCTCTTTGACTTTGACAAGGGAAATTGATTTTATACAAGAAGTAAACAACACATGTATCACATGATTTGTTTCAAAAGTTGCCAATACTTAGGCAATTATTCTATAGGTGGAATCATCTTTTCATGATTTCTTCTGCTCAATACATGAACTACCTTCAGGAAATTGTCTACAATATTACAATCATTTGAGATAAAACATACATCAGGAGGGAATTTCCTTCATATCATTATGAGGCACAAAATGATTGTTTGTTCTCCAACAACAGACCTTCTAATAATGGCAATGAATTAAAAACCATTTATTTCAAGCATTATCATATCAAATGTAAGCCAGTAAAATAAGTTAGGAAAACAACAAGAAATTTTTTTCTGAAAGTTAACCCATTGATTAGTGAATTCTTTAATTCCCTCAGATTTTAAGCAGGGTGTATCCAGTTCCAGTAGTCAATGGGTTAACCCAATCATTAGATAAAAAGGACAATACAAATTTGTTTTAGGTCTTGTGTGTTTCTATAGTGCCCTTTTAAAAATCTCTTTATGGTTTTCATTATATGTGTCAATTTTTAGCCATATTTGTAATAAACTTACCTTATGAAATTCTATAAGGTCTGCCAGTGAGGCGTGATCCTTCTGATCTTGACCAAAGAAGCTATAGGAGCTACCCGACGCATCGATAAGGAAGTGTTTCGCTCTCTCTTTATCCCGGTACGAGAGGGCGTAGCCCCAGATACGATTGCTGACCCTGATGAGAAAGTGGCCCTCGGTGAGTGGGTAGAGGAGGTACTCGGCCTGCTGACGTGTGATGATACCTAAAATAAATAAGGTTAATACAATATAGAGTGAGAGATGGAAAAAAAGCCTAAGGGGAACTTCTGCTGATTATGCTATCTGGGGGGTATTCTGAAATCGTTCTTATCTTTCTTCCTAACTTTCTTCTTATCTTTGTGAGTTATGAACGTGCTAAAATCTTTCCTAAGACGTATTCTGAAAATCTTCTTAACGCGATCTTTTCTCTTGTAGGACCGCCTTATTCTTATCGTCCATCACGCCCATTTCGGTCCCTTTACCAATCACTTAAACAGTTATATAAGGAAATTAACCAATAGCAATGTCTCTTACATCATAGCCAAGTGTCAATTATCGCCCCTGTTCGTAACTGATATATTGCCCGCTGCAATTGCGTTTCGCGCTCCCTGAAGAAAAAAAATGTTATTGCCCACGTGGGCTATTGTTCGATGAATTAAAATTACTAATTGGACAAGGAAATCTATAGAAAATTTCTCATATTTGACATTTTTATTCAAGTATGGTCTACTTCTTGCTTGTCAAGCATATTTTACTTACTTGTTTAAAGGCAAATGCGTTTAATAAATTTATCATCATTTCCAACACTTAGCAATTCCACAAAAAGAACATTTAAATAGTCATTTAGATAAATCATACTGCTCACATTGTATTCTTAATGTATTCTATATTAATCTCTGTATTTACGTGTCTTCACCAGCACTTGCTTTGAGCGGGTTGGGATGGAAAACCTGCGGGTTATGGAGATTAAGTTCTCCTTTTCCATGCCCCGGCAGCCCTCTCAAACCAACTGCTGGTCTTATTTAATTATTCATTTACCTAGTTCTTTTATCTTTGTATCCTTTACCTACACTGTAATTGTTTTGTTTTGAATTTGCCGAATAAATAATAAATAAATAAATAAATAAAAATAAACGCAAGTCCTAAATACGCGCTCCCAATTGGTTGAAAATTGAGTTGCGTTAAAATTTCTGACTTGCGTTTAAACGCAACTTTTTATGCAATACGGCCCTGGACTTTAACCAGCAAGTACAGGTTCTCCTACATGTAGATCAAACACTATACTTGACAGGAAAGTAATTGCCATTTTAATAGATAATTACAACATTGCATCCCATATCATAAGGTATCCTTTGTGGCTTGGCCTCAAAAATAATTTGAAATAAAGAGAGGACTACATTCTATAGTAAATTAGTAATAATTGGATGATGATACCAATAAATTAAAATGAGTGTCACCACTTTTGAAGGAATTATTACAAATTAATTAAACTGAGTGTAAATGTATCATGCTGCAATTTGAGTGCAGCATTGGCAAACTGACAAAACTATATTCCACACAAGGAATTCTCAACCCAGCATACTCAAATCTCCACAGGCAACCCTACTGTGTCTTACCCTCACCCTCCTCCACAGGCAGCCCGTCCACCACCTAAAAACACACCGCCTCCTATCCACAACTACAACCTTCGGCGCCGTCTCCACGCAACTTCATCTCCACATCCAGCCAGCCTACAGCCTGTTGCATCACCACGTCTCATCCACACTCAACCCAGCTCATCTCCACACCTCAACAGCCAACAGTTAGTTCGCCTACGCACTCCTACCCTCAACGCCAGCCGCAACCCAAGGACACCACACCGTTCCTGATACATCTACTTCACCCAACTAGCAAACACTCCTGTCCTCCTGCCATTTTCAAGTCAACTTCACACTTCAATGCACACTGGAAACCCCTGCTTTCACCCAGGTCTGCATTCCGGGCACATATGGTCTGCTTCTCTTCTCTTCTCTCCATTCAAGTGCTCTTCACTCGTAGGTCCCTTACCAGTGATCCCTTCACCTGAGGACGAGTTAGTTAAATCTACTCGGAACGTCGTGTTTTTATCTTTTTGAGCTTTTGCTCAGTCCTTTTCAGGACTATTTCTTGAAAGATAACCCCACACCACATGGTGCAACCGCAAATCTTTTTGAATGAAAAACTATATTAGTTAAATGTCTTATTATTAACTATCTTACCATGAAACCAGGGTGCAATTGTCTTGCTGTTCTTCAGCATTCCAGCATCTCTCAGACATTCTTCTTTCTGAAACCATTCTACAACTGATCTATGTCCGGTGGGTTTGGGTGGTCTTGGAGCTTGTCTCTTTCTATTCATGAAAAAAGTGACAAAAGAATAACAAATAATCACTTGGTTAAGAACAAATTATCAATGCCCGTTGGAAATGCAGTTTAATACAATACTTAGGAAAGCAAAGCTATACATTTCAAAACACTTTCTGATTTTAGGAAGGTCACAAACATTTCTAAACATTTTGACCTTCATCATCCCCATCACCATAATCACCATCACTTACATCATTATCATTATCATCATTATCACCATCATCATCACCATATCATCATCATCATCATCATCATCATCATCACCATCATCATCTTCATCGTCATAACCAGTATCATTATCATTATCATCACCACAATCACCACAATCATCAACATCATCATCATCATCATCATCATCATTATCATCATCATCATCACCATCATTATTCATCATCATCATCACCATATCATCATCATCATCATCATCATCATCATCA
>BQKZ01003321.1:37740-48040 GCA_036244855.1 Temnopleurus reevesii
AGACAAAATTTGGCGATAAAAATATTCGCTTTTACCAAAACTATACTTGGGCTTCAAGAATTAGAATATTTGATAATAGCATAAAGGTCTTTGAACAACTGAACTAGAACGATTCTTGATCTCACTACAGTTCATACTCACGTTGAACTTGAAATATTTTATCGGCTTGATCCTTTTCCTTCATAGCTGCTTTCTTCTGTTCTTCTCTAATCTTCTTCAGACTCATATAAAGCTCTTCTCTCCTCGACTCCTCCTCATTACGTAGCTGTTCTTCTCGTTCTTTCTGCTCCCTTTCTTTTTGTTCCTATGACAAGAAGAAAAAAAAATCAAAGGTTACATGTATATTCAATGCATTTTTAACCCTTTAGCACCTAAACCGCCCGAGACCGCTCGAAACCGCCCATAAGTTTATTTACTAAACCGCCCCAAACCGCCCTCCATTTTCACTGCGCTACTGTATCCATAATAGTGGTCAAGTATGCCCAAAATTTGTTGTGCATTACGTAGGGGAAGTGTGCTTTCCGATCGTGTACAAAAACGTGTATGCTTGTGTAGGAAAAAATTGCGTATTTCCTTTTGAAGCGCACTGATGCATTCAGTCTGCACTGCTGATCCGGGCTGATCGTTCAAACAAGATGGCTGCGCCCAGGAGGAAGAAAACGTTTAAGTCAGAAAATGCTATTTGAGGATGTATTCTTCTATTGATTGAATACAAACGAGAGTGATATTGAAGTGGACATTCATTCAGATGTTTCAGAGGTGGGTTTTATTTATATTTTGTCTGATTTATCATAATTTAGGGCCACTTTTTGAGCTTCGTTTATCAATTTTTCGTGATTGGGCGCAGGCCTATGTGGGACTATGCACTTGGTACCTGTGCTATTATTTACCTAAATAGTTTTATAAAAACATCAATTTATATAAAGCATGGCGATACATAAGTCATGCCATCTTGTTCATCATTTTCTATTCTTCAAAATAAATAATAATTGTAATTGACAAAATTCAACAACTAAAGTGCTATACCACTTTGTTCAGAACCATGTCAAAATCATAGAAGCCAGATACTTTTCACCAGGGAGAAAGCAGACTCTCTAGGTGCTAAAGGGTTAATTGGCTTCGTCCATAGCTGCTTTCTTCTACTCCTTTCTTTCCTTCTGCTCCTTTTCTTGTAGTTCCTATAACAAGCAAAGGAAAATGTCAAGTTCATTAATTTTCTCCTGCTCTTTCTTTGGAGGTTGTTAGTTGTGTTCTTTCTGCTCCCTTTCTTTTTGTTCCTATCATATGGAAAAAAGAGAATCATTAATCATCCATCTTTAATCAGCTTGGTCTTTCTCCATCATAGTTGCTTTCTTCTACTTCTCTCAGTCCTTCTGCTCCCTTTCTTTTCGGTCCAAGAACAAGCAAAGAACAAAATCAAAGGTTAAATATCTTTAATCAACTTGGTCCTTCTCTTTTATAGCTGCTTTCTTCTACTCCTCTTGTTCCTTCTGCTAATTTTCATTTTGTTCCTACATTAATTGATTCTTTTTCCGCTCTTCTTTAATCTTCTTCACACTCCTCCTTCCTCACCTCTTCCTACTTGCGCAGCTGTTCTTCTCGTTCTTCGCGTTACCTTTCTTTTAGTTCCTATCAAAGGCAACCAAAAAGGAAGTTTCTTGTTAATTCATTGTATTGCTTTCCTCTTTTACCATTGTCGTTTTGGGTAACGCACCAGAAAAGAAGAGCATGGCAAAGTAATGTGGATGTGTCATAGTCAAATAGTTATGCGCCAACTCTGAAGCACTGCAGGTTTGGGGTTCAAATCCCAGTCCAGTCACAAAGACTAAGCCACACTTGTTTTCTTCCATATGGAAGTATACACTGCAGGGTATCCAATGTGCTTATTGATTGCCTTGAGCATTCTATATTTGGCAAAAACCTATATTGTCAATGACCTGATTAAGAAGCACAAATTAATATGATTTGTTCAAATTCTTGAACAAGAAAAGTAATGTTTCACCTGCTCCCTCTTGAGTTGCTCCATCTTCTCCTTCAGCTCCTGCTCCTTCTTCTTCTTCTCCGCCTCCTCCCGAGCCATTTTCTCCTGCTGCAACCGGAGCTCCTTCAAAGATGCGTACGCCTCCGCTTCTGCTTTCTTCCGTATCCTCTCCAATTCTTCTTCCTTCTTCCTCAGTTTTTCCTCCTCTTCTTTCAGCTTGCGTTCTTTCTCCTTTTCTTCCTCTTGTTTCTTCTTGATCATGATGTTTTGTTCCTTCCTGTTTGGGAATAACAAGCGGAACAATTAAATGCCGAGCTTTCAATATTTCCATCTACAGTGTATACGCTTTAAGAGGGCGTGTTTTGATTAGTTACGAGATACATTTATGTTTTTGGACAAGAAATAAATGTTCCATTAAAAAAATACTCCATCCTCTTAATTTGCTTACATCTTGAATAATCTGGAATGAATATTCACATTATCAATGGATACATAGAACCAACACAATCAGCAAATTTCATATTAGATTGTATTGATTTCAACATATTGATTTTATTGAATTAAAAATGAAATCTATTTCAACCTTAAAGGCTTTTTAAGCAAAATCTAAATTACATTCATTTAGTAAATGTCCTCCGGAAAACTGCTCAAAATCTAATTGAATAGAGAAGTGCAATACATTGGAGATTCCAACATGTGTTGGCTATCCTGTTCGGTGCCTACATTAATCATTTCATTATCTTACAATTGCTGTGCTGTTGAAATACTACTGTCATAAATTTTGTGTAATTATCAGGGTGCTACAAGATTTTTTTTTTTGCACCACTTGCCCAAAAGGGCTTGTAAGTGTTTCTCAAATTAATGGCCCAAACACAATGTCTATAGGCCTTTTGGGCAAGTGACAGTCTTATTTACTTGCCCAATGGTTCAATTTTGTTGCCCTGGGCATTCGGGCAAGTGGGTTTGTAGCGCCCTGCATCATACGTACATGTAGAAGACAGATCATGCAAAAATAAAAGGTCAGCATTGAAATACATTGAAGTAGTGTCATATTCATTTCTTTTTAAAGTGAAACAAAAATATGGCATGATTGGAAGTAAACAAATTGTTAAAACAAAAATTCCATGAAGTGATTTGCAATGCTTATAAAATGAACTGTTCTTTGCATTTTTAATAAAAATGTGGTCATGCAAACAATTTGATAAATCATGGTAGAGATAATGCAAATATCTAATGCAAACAATAAACTATCAGGCAAACAATATTGAAACTAAATTGTTTGCAGACACTTGATAACAAATATAAAACAAAATGAAAAGGAAATTCCCTCTTTAGGCTAANATTGAAATACATTGAAGTAGTGTCATATTCATTTCTTTTTAAAGTGAAACAAAAATATGGCATAATTGGAAGTAAACAAATTTTTTAAACAAAAATTCCATGAAGTGATTTGCAATGCTTATAAAATGAAATGTTCTTTGCATTTTTAATAAAAATGTGGTCATGCAAACAATTTCATAAATCATGGTAGAGATCATGCAAATATCTAATGCAAACAATAAACTATCAGGCAAACAATATTGAAACTAAATTGTTTGCAGACACTTGATAACAAATATAAAACAAAATGAAAAGGAAATTCCCTCTTTAGGCTAAAGTGCAGATAATGTCTATTTGTTTCAGTAGTGCATTAATGGTGGGATTTCACATTAATGAAGGGGGAAATGTTTATTGTGGTATGAATGCAATGAAACGTTTTTTCATGGACTGAATTCTGTACTATTTCAATAGGGCAATGCACTTGACATCATAGACAAAGCCATTCAAGAAATAATATGAATGAGGTACAAATTTAGATGTGAATAACATATACATGTATAGCAGCAAAATAAAAGTGAGAAAATATGCTCTTTGCCATCGCCTTGAATTGTTCTATAAAAAATACGCCCTTGTACTGTATATTGTGGAAAGGGTGGAATCTCTGGTCGTAAACAAACCTTTCAAAGTATGAATGAGGTTATAAATCTAAATGTGACTTACAAAAATATTTTCTAGTAAGAGGAGGACTATTTGGCATTATTCTTCCTTTGAGGAGAAGACAATTGGTTCATATATTTGGAAATTCACATTTCAATTTCGATCCCCATGCATACAGTGTATTTAGGACGGTTGCAATAACTTTGGAACCATGTACATGTACTGTGATAGGTTTCAGAAATGATAGTAAAATCAGCATATCACAGTTCTATCAATAAAATCATGATCATTTAACAATAGAACCTTGCTCCAATTGCATTATTAATTTCATACTGCATGAGTAATCATGCATTTCATGTATTGAATTTATTTTTTTGTCATAGCAGCAAACAATGAGAGTGCACAATTGTACAAATTATGATTATGGAAACATATAGGAATGACGAATATACCTAAATTTTTCTAGCATGATTCAATATTGTACATTAAGAAAAAAGTCGATTTTGTGTTCATTTATACATGTAGGTACTTTTGTGAAGGCAAATGAAAACTAAGGAAACTCTCATAATAATGGTTATGAATGTAAAATTATGAATGTGAAAGTACGTGCAAACTTATTATTTGTGATTCTTTCTCCATGCATAGATAAAAAATAAAAACAAAACAAACAAAAACAAAAAGATATGTAAGGCCAATATTCATTGTTTTCTGGAGGACAAATATTAACGTAATTCTTATTCACAAACTCATGTACAGTATTGATCGAAATAATGTGAACAGATTCCCACCATGTCCCACCAAGGCCTTTGTAAAACGCATGCATTTTCGTGGGACCTGGTGGGACACTGTTCACAGTATTTCATCAGCAGATTGATACTGCATTGTATCTGTGCACAGATATGCTATTTTAAAAGACGACTCAGTTGACGGAGCATTGCATTCCTTTCTCATTGTGTGCCTTGCTATGGTAGTGAGCAAACACAAATAAAACTCAAAAATACAAAACTGGAGTTTCCCCAAAAATTGAAAACCGCACAAGATCAATGAAACCCCCCAAAATAGTACAACAAAACAATAAAGTCATGCTATCTGATGCAGGCATTCAAAATTTTAAAACCTTAAAATGAGAATCGGAAAATGATCAATGAAACTTTATAAAAAATGCTACAACAAAACAATAAAGTCATGCTATCGGATGCAGGCATTCAAAATTTAAAACTGTGTATTCGAGCATTTAAATCTAAATGTTTCCTACTCAATGTCGTTGATTTCCTGGATGCTGTTGCATGGTGTCTGTGATTTATCTTGCTCGATGTCAAGTAACTTTTCATCACTGAAAATGAATTAAATCAGATTACATGTATATACATGTACAAACGTCCATACAATCATACATGTACATATTGTAAATAGAGTACAGCAATGAAAAAAAAATGATTCAAATAGAATTCATCCATATTGATTTCAAAGGGCATTATTACAAAGTTCATGGAGTTGAACCTACAGTAAGCAGCAACACACAAAAGATGCTCATTGTTACGGTCGTTGATGTTGGAGGAGGTATTCAAAAGAAAAATAGAGTCATAATTCTTCATACTGCAAACATTATCCGTAGTGAAAAACAGTATGAACAAAAACCATGTATACACTGATGATGATCTGCTACAAACTGATTTCATACCATGAATGGATGCACATTTGTACTACCAGGGGTCTGTAACATAAAGAGATGCTATTAATTTTGCAATTAATTGCATCTTTGCACGGTTCACATTTTGCCATAGACTTGCAATTAATATTTATCGCAAGTTTAATTGCATCTTTAATGATACAGGCCCCAGATGTGAAAGACAATTTTGAGGTCATGATAGACTGCATTAAATGGTTTTGAGTGCTCGAATACGATGAATACAGTATTTTCGGTGAACATATAAAAAAAACCTGGGCAATAATATTAAAGAGGAATTAATTAAAGATATTAATGTGCTGCCAGTGCTTGGAGAAAACAAGGTGATCAAACTTCGAAAATTTGAGCAAAAATGGCTGATCCATTCAAAAGTTACAGTAAGAATTTTCAAAGCTTTTATTTACACCCTTAGTTGGCTCCTTAAAATGGCAACCAACAGGAACAAAATGGCTGCCAGCATGGAGAACTCTTCATTCACTTTGTACACAAATTTGTACATTTTCCTCTTTTTCAAGAAAAACAAACAAAATTTTGATTTTTCAGTAACATATGATACATATAATCCATTCTGCAAGCATTTGAGAAATTTGAAATATGGTATTGATTCATTCTTAATATATACAACACGTACAAAGCAAATGGGGACTTCTCCATGTATGACATCACATACTATGACAAAGTTGCCAATTCAAGGATACCCATCACAGGTGGAAATAAAAACTTTGAAAATTCATAGCTTTGGAACCGATTATCCGAGTGTGAAAACTTTTCACAGATTGATCATCTCATTTCTTTTCATTTACTGAGAGCACATTCATATGGGTGAAGTTCCCCTTTAAAAGTCTCAGATCTATAAAATTCAACATAATTCCTCCTCCAGTTAGTCCTACACTGTATGATCTGAATTACTGCATGTGTCACTCTGGTTCCATGACAAATGCTCCGACGACAATTGCTCCGGCAAAAAACTGACACAGTAAGCCTAATGTCAAACCTAATCCCAAACCTAACCCTAACCCTAATCCTAATCTTGACATCATTCTGAATCATAAACCCTATCATAACCCTAACCCTAACCCTACTCATAGCCAGAAAAATGAACCGGAGCAATTGTCGCCGGAGCAACTGTCGGGTCACCGTCACTCTACGTTCCTGGGCAGTTAATCAAGTCAAGTCACAGAAGACTAAACTGGAAGATGTACATTGTAAGAATATTACGTTGAGTAAGAATGATCAAGGGTGTATCATACAGTACAGTGTGTGTGACTGGGGCTTTACGTGGGTACTCACCAGAAAAAGACAAATTTATGTTCTAGCCAAATAACAGGTTTAGAGTGCATTAATTTGTATTTGATTGAAATACAGTTGATCAACCTTTGAATAAGGCTAGAGCAATAACTTTTTACCGAAAACCCACCTATTCTATCTAGGCAGAGCATATATGTTTATTTTACGATGTACATGTGAAAATATTGACATAAAGATCAAGGAAATATGATCAGAAATAGTGTGCTGATGCAACATAAAGATGAGGTATTTCCTACATGAAACAGGATAAGCCAATGTGCTTTTTAGGCAATGTACATGAAATTCATGGCAGTTGCATAATGTGCATCAAATCATTTGACACAATCAAATTCATTTTGAGATCTGAAGATTGTGTCTACAGATTATGTTGACATATAATTTTTCCATTATCAAAGGGCATCAAGGCAACCCCATGGTACAATGTAATTACTGTTGGTGCCACCTTGCTTGCCATTGTGCCTTTTTAAAATAATTTTCTATCACCTTGCCTAGGGACAATAATGCACTTCATAAAACTTGCCTACCCCCCCCCCCCCCCCCCCCTGGAATCATATATGTACTTATGTATGTGTTTCCAGGCCTGATGATATATGTAGATTTGTCTACATACAAGATTTTCCCCAAAATTGATGAGTTTTGAAAGTTCTACATGTACATTCACCACTTCTAATACATGTCCTTGCAATGAGAGCCGTGGTGTAGTGGTTCTGACTCTCGCCTTTCAACCAGAGGATCTTATGTTATAATCCCACCCATGGCGTTAATTTGCTTTGACAGCAATAAATACATCCACATTGTACTGCACTCAACCCAGGTGAGAAGAATGGGTACCTGGTATGAATTTATTCCTTGAAAAAGCTTATGCACCTAAAAGGTGCACTGCTAAAGCCAGGGTAATAATGCTGTAATTGTAGAGCGCGAATTCTTCATAAAGAGTTGATAAGCGCTATATAAAAGCCGTTCATTATTATTATTATTATTATTATATTTACCATGTCCTTTGGCATACTGAGGACGATCTCGACTAAAATAAAATCAGATAAGATTGTCCACGGAATGACTAAAAGCCTGTGTATAGTTTTGGTAAAGATTAAAGAAATGTGAATTTTGGGGATATATACCATGACATATAGTTTGTATACACATTTCAAGATCATAGCATAATNAGTTGCATAATGTGCATCAAATCATTTGACACAATCAAATTCATTTTGAGATCTGAAGATTGTGTCTACAGATTATGTTGACATATAATTTTTCCATTATCAAAGGGCATCAAGGCAACCCCATGGTATAATGTAATTGCTGTTGGTGCCACCATTGCTTGCCAAGGTGCCTTTTTTTAAAGAATTGTCAATCACCTTGCCTTGGGACAATAATGCCCTTTATAAAACTTGCCTACACCCCCTCCCCTGGAATCATAGTACGTGTTTCCAGGCCTGATGATAGATTTGTCTACATACAAAATTGTCCCCAAATTGACAGTTTTGAAAGTTCTACATTCATCACTTCTAATACATATCCTTGCAATGAGAGCCGTGGTGGAGTGGTTCTGTCTCTTGCCTTTCAACCAGAGAGTCTTATGTTCGAATCCCACCCATGGCATTAATTCGCTTCGACAGCAATAAATTCATCCACATTGTGCTGCACTCAACCCAGGTGAGAAGAATGGGTACCTGGTATGAATTTAGTCCTTGAAAATAACTTATGCGCCTAAAAGGTGCACTGCTAAAGCCAGGGTAATAATGCTGTAATTGTAGAGCGAAAATTCTTCATAAAGAGTTGATAAGCGCTATATAAAAGCCGTTCATTATTATTATTATTATTATTTTTACCATGTCCTTTGGCATACTGAGGACGATCTCGACTAAAATAAAATCAGATAAGATTGTCCACTGAATGACTTAATAAAAGGTCATGTTTCAAATGAACTGCAATTATGTTTCAGCATGGGACTTCCCCTTTCATGCCAACAATGAAGTTCCCTATCAGAGTAATGTCTAATGTGATCCCATTGTTTAATTGCATACTACATGTAGATTAAATTACAAATAAAATATCTGCATGCAGTTGGGTGTCCATACGGGTAGTTAATCACTAAATATAAATATTAGAATTTATTTTCACTTTCATTTCAATGCTTCATCAGGGCTCTTATTTCAGGCTTTATTTATAACAATACATCATCATTTTTTTCACTCATTTCTTATTACCAATAAATGATTGATATGTATTATGTTTGTAAGTTTACCTTCTACGTGCTGAATATATATATTCCAGTAGAAAAAAATGAATATTCCCCTAGTATAAGATGGTCTATGGTAGGAAGATATTTTCCATATTGTGAAAAAATGGACACATATATACATACTTAAATTGGATTTCATCTCAACATTGTTTTTATTTTTTTTCTTGTTCTGTTAAATTGTAAAGCACTATGCTACTCTCTGTTTTTTTATCTAGCGCTATAGAAATAATCTATATTATTATTATTGATTAACATTGGGGAATGTAATAAAGAAAATTAGTCCAAAATTTGGTTAAAAAGACTACCTGAACCGTACCTGTACAGATCAAGTAGGTAGAGTATTACATGTACATGTACGTGTCAAAGGGGGAGGTGGGGTGATGAAGTTTTATAGAACCAGGAATCAACTTGAATTATCTAATCAGATGAAATGATGTACATGATCTTAAATGTTTTATCATACATGTAGGATATACTAGCAAAGTACACCTGGGACGGGTAATATAAAAGATGCAATAAAAGTTACAATGAATATTAATCATAAGTCTATGGCAAAACATGTACCATAGTGATACGATTATTCTAAATTCATTGTAACTCGTCTCTTTTATGTTACAGGCCCCAGGACTTGGAATGAAATCGAGAAAGAGAGACAAAGTTGCTATATTAGATAAATCAACGTTTCCCGGGGGTGGGGTAAAAGGGATGGACACAAAAACATATACAATGCATATATACATGCAGTATGTACATGTGCCTGTATATTTATTTCAAATTTTTTAAATATTATAGTACATGTGTGTGAACAGACCTGGTCTGCAAACTCATAAAGTTTTGCACCAAAGTTGAAACCAGACATAAATAAAGCTTGATACCTAACTACAAAAATGTGATGTGTTTGTGTCTTTGATTATACATGTAGGATACTTACTGCTCTTGTAATCTGAGAAAAGTAAAAACAGTTAAATAGGGATTACAGTACTAGGATTTAGTTTGAGATAAGAAGCACGGCAAAGACTGAGTGCATTTTCCCCATTACTTGAAAATACAATTTAAGCAGAGTTTAACAGTTTATACGGTTAGAAATATAATGTACATG